>JAOCNB020145144.1:0-10410 GCA_026546465.2 Palythoa caribaeorum | reverse complement strand
CCAAAAAAATTTTGGGGGGGGGGGGCCGGTCCCACCCCCCCCCCCCCCTTTGAGGCTTCTAGGGATAAGCAAAGGCTTAATCGACTCAATGTGTAACGCTTCTTTGATTTTGAGGTTGAATTTGGTGCTTGCTGCATCTATTATACTAAAAAAGTTAGCAGATGCTTCCGAAACATGTAAATATAAGTTGAAATTGAAGAGTGTCGTGATTGCGTTTAAAGTTTTATTGCATTTTGTGCGATTCAGACTTTCGCTGTGATGTTTTTAAAAGTAGCTTTGCGTTGCATGAATAAACAGAACTTAGTACAACTGCAGCACAAAAAAGATAAGCTACAATTGTATCAATCGATGGCCTGCTCGCAGACGTTGGATGGTTTTTGGGGACTGTGCAAAATTAGCTTTAAACGGGGCTGGAGCAAAAGGGGACTGGGCACATACTTTTTTCATCACATATAAATGGGTCGCAGATATTTTTTAGGGTCTTCAGAGGTGAACAAAACGGAGCGCCTACTTTTTTTATAATATAAGTGCAGTTGCATAATCAAATAACTGAGTGGCCCAGAATCAGTAAAATAATGGGTCAAGAGTACTTTTCCATCACTTCCATTACTTCTTTTTAGAATACTGAACTTTGTATAAGAGTGTAGAGATGTATACCTATATCCCCCCTCCGTCTATTCCTCCTAAAATCCGCTCATTCTCCCATACACAGTACTTAATCCTGGCACATATCCAAGGTGTTGGCCTCTGAAAATGCGGGTGTAACTACATAACCGGGACTAATCACATGTTCTGACTAAAGCTCACACAAGGCAAACAGATTCTATTTTATTGAGAGATGCGGGGTGAAAATTTTTTGGAAGTCATTTTTATTCTGCACCGGCCAAGAGGTACAATAAATTTTGTATGGTCTCTCAGCGCAGAGAACTCACAGAGCAGGCGTTGCTACCATATTTGATTTCGTGGTCGAGCGGAAGAGTTAGGGTTAGGGTAGAGGTAAAATCCCTGTCTTCTAACCAAAGGGTCCCAGTTCAGCCCAGTGTTGAACATTTATGTAACCTTCTTTTCGGCCAAAGTTGACTTAGTTTTGACTGACTTGTGTGGTGGCCACAGCAGTAGCTGGATCAGGACTGGCAAAGATAGTACAACAGACTTGTGTGGTGGCCACAGCAGTAGCTGGATCAGGACTGGGAGAGATGGTACAACAGACTTGTGTGATGGCCACAGCAGTAGCTGGATCAGGACTGGGAAAGATAGTACAACAGACTTGTGTGGTAGCCACAGCAGTAGCTGGATCAGGACTGGAAAAGATAGTACAACATACTTGTGTGATGGCCACATCAGTAGCTGGATCAGGACTGGGAGTGATAGTACAACATACTTGTGTGATGGCCACGGCAATAGCTCGATCAGGACTGGATGTGAAAGTACAACAGACCTGTGTGATCGCCACAGCAGTAGCTGGATCAGGACTGGGAGTGATAGTACAACATACTTGTGTGATGGCCACGGCAGTAGCTGGATCAGGACTGGGTGTGAAAGTACAACATACTTGTGTGATCGCCACAGCAGTAGCTGGATCAGGACTGGGAGTGATAGTACAACATACTTGTGTGAGGGCCACAGCAGTAGCTGGATCAGGACTGGGAATGATAGTACAACAGACTTGTGTGATGGCCACAGCAGTAGCTGGATCAGGACTGGGAAAGATAGTACAACAGACTTGCGTGATGGCCACGGCAGTAGATGGATCAGGACTGGGAGTGAAAGTACAACATACTTGTGTGATGGCCACAGCAGTAGCTGGATCAGGACTGGGTGTGAAAGTACAACTGGCTAGTTTGCTTCAGATTCTTCGACAACAAAGCTCTTCTTAATGGAAACCTGCGGAAACGCTTCCTGCCACAGGGTCACGTGATCCTTGCTTAGTTGCGAGCAGAAGGACACATCAAGAAACTGGAGATTTGGACATTGTGTCAGAACCCTGCAAATTAAGGAATGCCAAATTATCAACTTTTCCGCACTAAAATTGTTTACACCCGGGATGCTAGTAAATTTATGTTGTAGCAAAGGGGTAGAAAAAACAAAGCCATCTTTCAGACAAATCGAGATAAAAGAACACTGTGGTTTTATCGCTTCCCTCTGGTAGCTTAATTTATAAAAGAAGTAGAAAATTGTTTTATGCTTGTACTGTTCAGCTATAAAACCACTCTCAACACTTCCTTCGTGAACTTAAAAATTCACGCGTGGTTCTATAACTGAAAAGAGAATGCGGGCTCGTTTTCTGTTTCTGTATCTGTCAAACTCATTAATAATTCATGAAACGTTAACAAAAGAAATCATTTAACCGTGAAGAGCATCTTTAAATCTTTAGACCTCTTCCATATTTGGATGTAATAGAACTTGAAATTTCTTGGCCAAATCAACTTTCATTTCAAAAATATTAGCACAATATGAAAGAACTAACCTTGATGATTAATAAGTGAGATAAAATATTCGCATCTGACCTTAATGGCTTTAAAGCAGCTCGCCTTCGGATTGCATTAAGGTCAGCCGCTCATATTTTATCTATTAAATATTAAATATGGTACAGCTTTGGTGTAAAAACGCAATTCTTCGGAAAATGCCAATGAAGAAAACAATTTACAATCTATTAAATGCAGGCTAGTATAAGTATATAAAAAATGTTAGACATCAGCAAAGAGAGAAACGAACAAAACAAACGTACACATTGACAAACGGAGCTAAAGGCACCAATACAAACACCGTGCCACATTTCTTTTAAAACTACATACACCAGGAAGAAAAACGTAATCAGAACCTGCAAACACAAAAGAATGGAGTGAATAAACACTTTAGTACAAGGTTTAGCTAGGTGAATTATGGGCGCCATATTTGTAGTCACATGCTAAGTACCTGTGAATTGCCTCAGGATAAACCAGAGCTGTCCCTAGAACATCCAGTTGCTCAAGACTTTGACAGTTGTCGGCAACTGCATTAACATCGATGTCACAGACAGATCTAAACACGATAAAGAATTGAACAGTGAATTAAGAAACCAAAGAGTACTACAACTAAGCTTAAGGCCGGTGAAAAACCAGATACTAAGCGATGATTGAAGTCAGAGCGGTGTATAGAAGTATGGTATGTAGCCCGGTATGGTATGGTATGTTAATGTAGCCTGGTATGGTATGGTACGGTATGGTATGTAGCCTGGTATGGTATGGTACGGTATGGTATGTAGCCTGGTATGGTATGGTATGTAGCCTGTATGGTATGGTATATAGCCTGGTATGGTATGGTATGTAGCCTGGTATGGTATGGTATGTAGCCTTCGTAGCAAGCGCAAAGGGGAATGGGCTGAATAAAATAAAAAATAGGAAAATGAGAGACTGGGGAGGAAGGAAGTGAAAGGAGCGCTTGCAACCAAGGCCCACATAACTCAATGAATTTTGAACTTGCGTGTTTATATGTTTATCCTGTCTATCCCTCATTCTATAAGCGTTAATCAAAGAAGCTTCAATGCTTCAATTGGCCAAAACAGCTATGAGACAAACTCGCGTGTGGTTGGCCGCCATCTCTTCCACGAAAGTACCAAAGGTTGGTGGATCTGTTTAACAAGAGATATCTCGGAATGCAATATTGTGGCACACGTCAACTACACGCGTGCGCATCAGAGTTCTAATCATTTCCTTATGATGTAATCAATCGGATTGAGATATGAGAAGATATCAGACATACAACTTGTAACTTTAACATTTGGGAGCTTAGATCGAAACTAGTCACATATGAAGCACTTGATAAAATTAGGCCTCGAGGGGAAGGAATTGATCGACTTTGTGCGAAAACAACAAGAAAAAGTGAGAAAGAAAAGACAAAAGGTCCAGGAGGCAAGGCGGATGGAATTAAAAGCCGAAAGAGATGTCTTTTACTGTTTTTTTTGCCTTCATAGAACCATCGTCGGATTCGCTCTAACTGCACTTGATGATCGATGCGCCAGCTACAAACAGCACGCATCACCCTCTGGCTTCACTTTTCTATAAATTTCATGACGTCACAAAATGCAATATTGTGGCTTGCGTCGATTTACACGCGTGCGCAGGAGAATTCTAATTATCGCGTTACGATGTAATCAATCAGTTTGAGATATAATGAGGAAAGATTAAATGTTTGACTTGAAAATTTAATGGGAAATATAATCTGACCAGTTTCTAAAGAACCTTGTGACAAGAATAGTTCATCAAGATTCCTTCACAAACGGCGAACACTCTGAACAAACGAGTGACCCAGTGGTAAACCACTTTTGTCCAAGATCATTTCGCTCTTGAAATCAGGAATTTATTAATCTCTCTCGGTCCCTGAGGACGATCATGATGCTGGCGTTCAGACACAATATGATAGGATTATTACTGTAGTTTTTAGTGAAGTTGGACTCAAACCTAAACCTGCAAGGTCGAGACTGGAATGCTCTCTGATATCAAGTTTCCGTACAATACCAGGCGGATCAACAACGTTGAGCAGAAAAATCGCCCAGCTTCAACTAGCCCCAAATCGAAATACTCTTTCAGACCTAACCCACAGGAAGAACTACCCACCGTTACTGACAATTTCACAGTCGAGAAATTGAATGCTCCTGGAGGTGATGCTAAAATTCGCATCGAGGCTCTAAATTTTGGAGGAGTCAAACTAAAATACAAACTGCTCCACGTCTGTGACTTCGCCTTCAACATTATTTAAGCTCCCAATGGTGCGAAACTCCTGAGGTCCCTGTTCCAAAGATAAGCAACCATCTCTCATGACGAATTTCAGACATTAGCCTTAAGTCAGTGGATGAAGATGTATAATCTCGCGCTTTTCAGTCTTACTCGCCAACCAAGGAGGCATTCATGAAGTAAAGGACATACTTGCGCAGAACAGATTCAAGTTTTTCATCCCATCATTCACGGCGTAAAGGTGTTTAACCTTTCACTTGTACTAGTCTTCGTGGACTTCAAGAAAACATTTGACAGAATTAATAGGAGTAAAATGCTTCAGATACTAACTTCGCTCCTATGGTATTCCGGAAAAGATAGTCAATGCAAGTGGTTTGCTCTACAATAATTATTTAATGTCAACACCGGCGTTAGGGGATATCCATAACACCCTTCCAGTTTAACATCGTTCTAAACTAGGTGATACGCCAGGCTACAGCTGAAAGCCCAGTCATCAAGACATACAGAATATAAACTGAGTGATCTACATTTTGTAGGTGGCATTGCCATGTTACTGTCATGTATCAAAGACCTTTAGAAATTCCTCAATCAGCTTGCCTTAGCTGCTGCAGATGTTGTCCTGCACATCAATGCTTCCAAAACCAAAAATCACACAGGGAAGTACATGACTGAGAATATAAACTGAGTTAGTGTCAAGTATCAAAGACGCTCAGAAATTCCTCACTCATCTTGTCTTAGCTGCTGCAGATGTCGTCCTACACATCAATGCTTCCAAAACCAAAGTCTTGATTCAAAACAACCCAGATCACCGCCCAAGTAAGTTGGCAGTACTGACCTGAAGTTCTCATATAAATCTGACCGAAAGTATTACATTTAATTTTTTTTAAGAAAAGCTAAAAACTTAATTTTTAGAGTTTATATGCAAAATACACGAAAAAATAAATGCTAAAATAGAAAAAGTGATACTAAGAAGTAAATACAGGAAAGAGAAAGGAAAATGATAAAATCCTAAATAAAAATTTTGCTATAAAAACACCTAATTATCCTAATCTAAACAGAATGTTTAAGGGCAACGCAAATTTAGTTTAAATTTAAATTTAACTATATTTCGAAGGTGATTTCGAAAGGTTCCATAAATCTAAGAAAACGGGAAATGGTTTCTGCCGGCCAAAACAACAACTCTTGAAGGCTTCTGGTTTCCGCCTGTCGGGAGAACCTCAAATGATAAATAGTGCTGTGGCATGGTGTGGCTTTATAATAGTGTGTTGTGCGGAGTGTAGTAAAAAGGTGTCGTGTGGTGTGGTGTGGTGTAGTGTAATGTGGTTGGGATTGAGGTGTGTTGTTTACAGTGTGATGTGGTATGATTTGGTCAAAAATGATAAGAGAAGATTGAAAGCCTGTTTGTTGTTAGTCAAAAATCACTTGAGTTATCAGATTCAGGGATAATCAACGACAACCATGGATGAACTATAAGGTTTAAGAGAAGTGCCCCACTTACCGTATTGCTGTGAGAAACAATTTCTTTAGTTTCGGACACTTCCTTGTTAGTTCAACGAGGCACCCACTGTTTGAGGAAATGCTTGTACTGTATCAAGACAAAATACTCAAAACTGACGATCCTTTATTTCAGCAGATTTTATAATAACATGACATCATACAATAGCTTTAGGACGGAATATAAGAAGTTTTTATTACGTTATTTCTTCAAAACACTAAGTCAGCTGACCCGTCTTTGTTCAAAGCTCACGTAAAACAAGACATGAATTGAAACAAGTAATTGACTAAGGGACTCCATAGATATTGGTTGATTCTGACAATGAGAATAGCTGGTGGAAAAATCATTTTGTTTTTGTGGAAGCAGAATTAGTGAACACAAATACCATTTTTCAAACCGATTCCAGTTTGAAGACGTAAAACTGACTGGCCGCAGCAAGAACACTTGGCATGGGACTGTTTACAAAGATCTGACAGTTCAAATAGCGGAAGATCATTTCAAAGTTGACTTTAAATTAGCATTAATACGGCGTGGAGTTAAAACATGATGGAGTTCGATAATAACGGATAGTATACACATTGATACAGGTTTGAAACGTTTTGTTTGATGTTCATAAATTGTTCTTCAATTCGTAATAAACGCATTCTGTCACCCGTGTTGTAACTTCAAATCTCTCCTTTCAAGCACCAAGCTGGGAGACTATAGTAGAATTGAAGTGCCCTTCAGTCCCTGACACAGTGAGTAAATTGTTTTGTCTCGTTTACAATAAATTAATGATAACAAGATATGGGACAGCAACGTGATCAGATGATGATGGAGGATTGCAAGATACTAGAAGGTGTAAAAACACTGAAATACGGAAGGGTAGTCTAACAGCGAAAGGCGAATCTATTCTACAAGCCTGCAAATAACAGCCCGGTCATCGGACATTTGTCAGGTAAAAATGGCAAAATTTCTGCCAAAAACAAACTCTCGTCTGACACAAGTCTGGGCACTAATACCCTTCATCTTTCTGATTGAAAAGAGCTATTTATTTTGAAACAAATATAAAATACACATTCATCAAAATTATTTGGTGTGCCATGTTGCACGACAAAATTCAACCTGTGTAACAGAATCCAGAATCCAGCAGAATTTGATTGTTGGAATCCAGAATACACATTTAATTTGAAATCCGGAAACCAAAGGTTCAGAATTCAGAATCCACTCTTTACAATTCTAAGAACGAAGAGAGTGGTTCGCCCGGTCCGTACATTTGATTGGTTCGGCAGACATTAGCATTTCAAAACAATCTTAAAAGTATTGCACATGCAAAATTATAAATGAATCACTCACTGGGTGCCATTTTGACATGATGTCATTTGACTTCCACTTTTTTAAAAGACTACTCTGTTGAGCTCATTGAGTTCAGTACCGAGCAGTGACCAAAGGTCAAGTACTGATCCTCGGATCTCTGATAATGGGCACGCACAAGAAGATGAAAAATGAAAAAAAGTATAATCACAATAAAAAAAAAATGCAAAACTGCAGAAACAATGCTTCTGGAGATGATAAGGTCTGGTTTAGGTTTATCTGGGAATCCGGAATACAAATTAGAGTGGAAACTGGAATCAAGAGCGTCCAAATTCTGAATCCAGAGGGTCGGACATTTGGACAAATAATGTACGTGTATGATTTAGGCAACAGCATAGTTTCAATATTGCAATTTCTGGTTCACAAACAATTACGTCCGACCCATTTTTTAATTTGTCCAGCAAACAATGCCTTTCGAAACAGAAAAATGACTGAAAGACCAAAAAATTATTTGCAGCCTTGTATTCTAGCAGATATCTGCTGGGAATTGACAAATAAAGCCAATAACTCACGTAAACTTACCACCAGCCCAAATCAAGTTCCTGGAGCTCAGAACAACCCCTGCACAGTGCTTCTATGCCAGACGAAGAAACTGTATGAGCCCTCCAGAGGTCAAGCGATCTAAGATCACTTTTAAAAAAATAATTCATGTTAAATTCATACATCACTGACTTCATACATTTAACACAACCATTCGTACTGGTTTGAGACACGATTCAAACATACCAACAATTCTCGGCAAGGGAAGACAAAACTTCGTTGATTCCTTCATTAATTTTTCTACATCCCCCAAGGTTAAGATGTTGAAGTTTAGGACATGATCTGATGAAAGTAAGATATCAAAAATAAGATATTAAAATATCAGAAACTTACAAGAAAATTTAACGAAAAACTGACTGATAAATGCGTCAATAACAACTAGAGATATTTCCGTAATTTTTATCCGAGCCCAGTAGAGCATCAGTTCATAGCTGCAAGCAAAAAGCACTCCACAAGCTATCCAGACGCGAAAAGATCTTGAATGGCTTGTTGGGTATGATTCAAAAGTCTCATTACATCAAGTCCTTGTTCTGCCATACAGCTTGGCCATACAGTTACAAGCAAAACATTAGCAATATGCATACAACGTACTGCGAACAAGTCGTTCACCTTTAGAAGAAGCACCCTGACATGTCCTTTGAGTAAATAATAATGCCACACTGAATGTTGGAAACATCAGTGCCCTGAGCTTGAAACGAACGCTCAACTTACCAGTTTCATGATTGCAGATTTTGAAAAACAGACAGGTTTGCCACCAAAACCCATGTTGAGAAGCTATAGTTTATGTCGTATAGCGTAATTAAGATTACAAAAACTTTCTAAACGCCAAACAGCAGGTCGTCTCGCAAGCATCTTCTCTTAACACTGAGATTGCAATTGACCCATGAATGAAATTAGGCTGCTTTCCATCTAGCCGTAAGCGAAATACCGCAACTACGTCGCAGACAGGTTAAAATTTTATGTAACAACCAGCCCTCGCTTCTGGAATCATCTAAGGCACATTGTCGTTGGTATCGGAAGAGTTGAGTTGAGTTCAACTCTTCCGGTCGTTACAACACCGCCGATAAGAAAAATTTTAAATGGAAGCATTTTTTCATGGAGACTAGCGACATGGCAGGGGCATGACGATAAGCGTAAATGAAACATTGTTTTTTGTTTTACGGGAAAAATGAAACTCCTATTCATTGGTCGGTAATAAAACTCTCGAGAATTGCATTTGACAGTATCAATATATCTATGATAAATCGTAAATGGATTTTAGATTTTGAAACAAAATAAAAAATGCCCAGCTCTTGAAACAAAGTATAAAGCTGGCCATGCTCTGGATATATTTTATGCACCCAAAATCAATATTGTCATTTTGGCTTTGTTTTTTCTTCATTGTAAGTTTATCTATTCAATGAAGAGATTAATTAGTTGTCTTTTATCAAACGCTGCTATGTTCATCAAAATAATTTTGGATAAAAGCTAAATAAATATGGAGCATGACCAGGTCACTGTCCCATCACAGTCACGAATTCTCCAGCGGTCACCGAAGGCATGTTACAGGCATGTTCCAATCATGTCCCATCATAGTCTGAAATCCACCAGCGGCCACCGAAGGCATGTTCCAGGCATGTTCCAATCATGTCCCAATCATGTCCCATCATAGTCTGGAATCCACCAGCGGCCACCGAAGGCATGTTCCAGTCATTTTATGTCCCAGGCACTGTCTGGGATCCCTCGGCGATGTTTCGGCAACATTTCCCAGTCATATCCCAGCAATGCTGGTGATTGGGTTGCCGGCACTTACAGTTATATGAAAATCATCCTTTAGTTTGTAGTGTGCTTTGGTACTGGTGAACATATTAACGAGTGTTTAAGGACGTCAAGCAAGACACGTGACACCAGTAAACAGCCAATCTATAAGCGCACCGTTACGCTTCACTAAATCTACACTGTAACGCTTTCCATTCATAGCCAATTCTAAATTGTATTAAATCTAGGATTTTGAATTGTTATTTAGGTTCGTCTGTAAATCTTTTTTTTTTTTTGCTCACTGCGATTCTTTTTCCCAAATCCTGTATTAAAACTCGTTTTGTGCAATAAATTATAAACATCTTGGATTTGTCAGCAAGGTTAAAAAAGCGCAACTGCAAACACATCAGTGGCACTGCTGAAAAAGTTTCCAGGACTTTGAAAATTCATTAGGTAACACATAACAAGATGATCTAACATAGCCAAAGCAAGGCTAACTTCACGTAGGACGAAGGGAAGGGGGGGGGGGGTGTTCTCAATATAGTGGTAGGATAGGGGTGCTGGTGGTTTCTT
>JAOCNB020145113.1:0-10411 GCA_026546465.2 Palythoa caribaeorum | reverse complement strand
TTTGAATAAAATTCTCCATCTGTTTTTATGTAAATATTTTAATTTAAATCTACATTAAAAACCTATTTCTTACTGTCGGCTAATTTCCTTACGTGATTTTAAAGAAACTACAAAGGATCTTTTTCCCTTTGTCTCGGGAGAAATAAATTTCAGCTGTGAGACTTTAGAGATCCTTGAAAAATTTCGTAACGCAACGAAAATGCCCGAGGGCATGATGGCTTCAGTTTTCTTATGAATTCCAGAACACAATTATCTTTCGTAGAAATGTTCTTAGGAGAGACGAAGTTGCTAACTTCAGAGCTTGCACAACAACTGGTACAATTTAAAATACAAGCCAAGCTTATTTAAAAATGACAAAAACAACACGATCTCTTTTGAGTTTCAGAATATCACGTTTTCTGCGGGAAAGCTGACATGAATGTCTCTTGTATTCCGGATTTGATTGCTAACAGGGCTTTAGCTCTCAAAATTTTCTTAAGGAAAAAATGGATACAATTAACAGCGAATCAAAGAATACGATTTTAATTTCAATATACAAAACAGCCTCACTGCCTACCGATATGGCAAGACGATGAGATCAAAAGGAAAGTTTGTTCGGACCAGGTTGATCAATTCTCCCCTAGGGCATCAGAAACATCAAGTTTTTTTAATAGCTGCTATTTAAAAGAACAAAACTTAGCGGGCATTTGGTTTAAATTAACGAAGAATGTGAAGGGACTTCGCGCACAAGTTACACTTATTCTTCCGAAAACAATATTCATTTTGCTCTCATCAAAACACTCGACTCCCGCTGACTAAGAAATTTTCAAGCTTGCGCGAAACAAAGAAACTAAACCCGGTCACCAGTTAAACGCTTGACATCGAATTTGAGAAAGGTAAACAGTTTTGAACGATTCAGCCGAGGCTGCCGGTAAAATTTCGGCTTTCGCACCTCGGGGAAACTACTAGAAAGCAATAACAACTTCCATCGATAGAAATGAAAAGAATATAATCGTTTAGTATTCATTAAAGCGCGCAAGCTCACTTCGTACCCACAACACGCAAGATGGAACTTTTGTCGACAAAAATCGTGATTTCTTTGAGAGTTCTCGCTGATTTGGGACAAATCGAAGTTTAATTTAATGCTGACCTGTGCGTTGAAGTTGCGTGAGCGAAGCCAACACTTCGTTGGTCGATTTCTGCGTGACACCAACTTTGCATGAAAAGTAGTTGATAATATGCGAGGTGTGAACTGGCTGCGCCGACAGGCTTTTGAAATAAACACAGAAAATAGAAATAGAATGTCTGCATGTTTTGTGTTCGTGAACAGAGGTCTTTATCAATTCCGGGTAGAAAATATACGCAAACCAATCCCGAATCGATCTTCTTTCACATTCAAGACAGCTTGAATTGAACACAACGCTTTTAAAATTTTCAGTGAAGAATGCAAACTTGTATCTTTAGCGTCTGACCAAACACATACCTATTTTAGCTCTTCCACAGTCAAAATCTTTGAACTTCGACAAGTTTCAGCACGAACTGACAAAAGTATCACCATAACTTAAAAACGCTTTTTAATTGCTCTCCAATTCGAACCCTTGATTGCTATATTCGTCAAACTGCTTGTAAAAGCGGACAGACAAAAGTTGATGGCGTTGCAGCTATAGTCCGCTTTAAGGCTTAGCATGTCCGACACATCTCGTGTCACTCCCAAAGGGCTTGCGTTACTGCTTCTTAATAATAGGAGCAGAGTTCACCAAATAAATATGGAACACTTGAATATTCCTGTACCTCGACGAATTCGTGAAAGGGCAAATAAAGAAATTCCTGATACAAAGCGCGAGAAAGCGACGTGTTAATCGTCCGTGCGAGTGAAATCCACGAAACGGCAAACCCTTGTTCATTTCGAAAGTCGCACACGCAAAATGAAATGCTGCATCGTTCCACTCACGAAATTGAATTGAAAATATTCACCGGAAGAAATTCGGTAAAATCAAAACGATTTCAGTCTCAGTACTAAACAAGGCGCAAGGGAAACTCAATACGTTTGCAATATTTGGTTATTCAAAGCTCCAGTGATCGCAATGTAAAAAGCAAACAAGTGTTTTCACAAAGCACATATAAAATACGAGGTTATCTTTGTTGTGCCTTTTAGTACAAGAGGGCAATCACATAATCAGTGACCTTTCTGCCCTTTCGTAGCTAAACATTCGTAAATCGGCGGAGGATATCCTCTACTACAAATTTCATTTTCACTGGCCCTGATTTTGCTCTGCTTAAACAAACCGAGGTTCCTTCGACAGACTTGAAGATTATAACAGCGCGGTGGCGACTTTCACCACTCACAAAAACACGAAATGTTAAAAAAACTAGTTTAAAACTTTGATTACAGTTGATATTAGTGAAATAATTATATATTGTCCTCGGGAAAGAGTTCGACGAAAAAGGCATTTATAAATGTTGGAGCTAAAAATATGCTTCGTAGTTTTATCAAAATCAAAAGCAAGATACTGCCCCCCGACAATGTATTTCGACGCACTCAATCCCACATGGAAAGTTCAAACTCTTACTTGCAAAGTACAACTCAGGAAGGACCAGGCAAACTCAAAATCAAATCTTACCTTGGAAGAAACTTTTTGCCCTCAAGTAGCTCACTGTTAACCTCAGAATAGAAATTTTATCCAATTTCGTGACAATCTCTTCTGGGAAAGGCAACAAACGGGCGAGATTATCCAACTCTGCATTCAGACGATCGCGATGTCTCTTCGATGGGTTACCGGGCCTGTATCACATTCACGACAAATACAAAAACCAACAAGGCTACCATTAGTTTCTAAATATCTTTTATTTGAACTTAAAATTGCGAAAATGCAGTCGTTTACAAGATGTAAGGTGAGAACAACATCCAAACATAACACAGCAACGAGTGAACGGCGAACAATTGTTTCTCACCAACTCACGTACATCTCCCAGAAGCACGAACAGCAAATTACACTTACCCCGTCGCTTTCTTCTTCCTCTTCAGTTTGTTATTGGAGTTCATATCTTGCATGTTGAGTTCGTCCAGGATTGCGGCGTTACAGAACCTCTGGTGTTATGAACTTCAACTGCCAAGCGTCGACCCAAATACTCTTGAATGGTAAGGCAGCTTCTCTCTCAGCGCCAGCCTTCCAGCCATAAAAAATAATGAAATCCAAATTTCCCCTCTTGTAGTTTTCCGTGCGTCACGAATTTTATTTTCCTGCCAAAATCAAGCACGGCAAATGTCAGGGCCGATTTTTTATGAAAACTAGTACACACTATTTTGAGTTGGACCACAGAAGCCCAAAATGTTCGATACGCAGCCAAGACGAATGGGGCGAAATGTGGAGTTGATTGACAAGGCGGTTCAGACTGTGTATTAATCAATGTGTTAGCAGAGAGAGAGAGCAACCACACGCCATTGGCTCACGCCAAGAGACAGACACGATAATTGGTTTGTTTGTAATTCGACTTCAGTAATTTATGCAATATTTACTACTCGATATTTCAAGCGGGGAACTTCAATATTTTAAAGGTAAAGCTTGGAACATCCGCGGTAGAAGGAGAGTTGTATTTGTTCATTAATCACTAAAAAAATCATCTTACTGTGCGAAAATGGCTCTTTGATTTGATCGAGGTCTTTGGTAATGGCGGACTGTTTTGCCCACGACACGTGAGTTAACATGCTAATGACCTGCTATCACAGACTCAACAGGAAAATGGAATCACGAATAATATAGAATAGCATCTTTTTTTGGTACAAATTTTCACGCCTAATTTTTCAATGCTAGTGATTTGGCCTTACACCACAAGGCGCAGGCACTAAGAGCACAAACTCGGGTCATTTATCCACATCAAGACGGTAAGAACAGTTCAGTATCCAAATTTGGGACAGGTAGCGAAAAAATTTAAAACAAATTGCGGGGAAAGGGTTAGAGGTTAAAATATACAATTTCGCTCTTTGTGGTTAATAGCGGTGAATTCATAAAACTTTTCCAAATTTTTATCTTTAACTCTCATCTAAATACCGGCTGGACTCCATTCAAAACACAAACCGTGCCGGATAAGGGTTGAGCACTCTCTCTCATAGATTTTTTTAACGGAAAAGAAAAGGAAATTGAAAGGTATAATTCAAGTCACGCTCGCCAGGATAAGCTCACGAATACATTTTCCCTTAAAACTGACACGGAAACAGATTTTCATAGAACAATTGAATACGGAATGGTTGGGGGTCTTAATATATTTTCAGTTTTATCCTTTCATTTACAAACTACATCCGCGCGCGGTGTCCTGAGCAGACCGGAAGTCAAGTTTAGAAATATCGAATTGAATTCTCATAGCAACTCGCCCTTACAATTTGCCTTTGTAATGAGCCAACCAGAAATTACAAGAAAAACGAATGCGTGGCGCGAATTGTCAGAAAAGATTATAAATTAGCTCTGAATTTCGACTTCGATTGTGTTTTGACACCGTTTTACGAGAAATGTTTTAAAAACGAGATTATAGCTGATGACTGAAAAAGTTTTTAATTTTATGAAGTTAAAACAAAAATTGCTGGTTTCAATTTTACGTTAATTGGGGCTAAAGATACTTTTCAGTTTATTTCTGTTTCAAATTTTTTTTTTTTCAAAATAAAAGGCCAGTTTAATTTCTAAGGTAGTAAAGCTGATATTCGCTAAACATGAAGCCCAAAAACATTCGCACACAAAACACTGAGTTTGAAATTCTCTAGCTTAAAAAACTTTTACTTGCTCGGCAAAGGCGCCGATCAACCTAGGACTGAAGTCTACTTTTGGCCTTAGGCAAAAAATGCACTCTTGTTGTCTTTGAGCTGATCTAACTATCCGAATATATGACTGCTACACAACAGAAACACAGGCCATCAAGTCGCACATCTTACGAAAATGCGTCAACTATATTAAATAAATATTTTTAAAATAGTCAATATGTACATAAATAAAAATCAGTAATTTACCATTACAGATCAAAATAAAACCCAGAAAAGGCTAGAAACAGTAGATTAACTTTCAATATCGAAAATTATAATTGTCTGCCGTTTTACTAAAGAATATTATATCCCTTGGCTTGTGGATGTAAAAATCTATCGTACCGCAAGAAATTGCTTCCGCGATCCGATAAGGAATTTTTCATTATTATACTTTTGTAAAATAAAGGCCTTTTTAAAATTTTAAAACTTGCTTCTCCACGTTCTTAGAATCAGTCCAGGACATAACTAAAAAAATATTTTAAGATTATCTATATTGATTTCCTTTCGAGTCGATAACCATTGGGCGACATCTTATCAATTCCTTAAAAGTCTCGGTTTACATTACATGCTTTTTTTTATAAGAACTGACAACTTTATAAGAACAACGAGGCTCAAATTAGCCAAAATTTAAGAACAATCTAAGAACAAGCTCAGGCTTGATAACTAGGAAAAATTGACTAAAACTCAGCGATGCAGCATATATACAGCATACAGTGGAGGTAGTTCGTTTCTAAATTCAGCCGTACAATACATGTCGCAAGGCATTTTCCAATACCTTGTTTTATTTTGTTTTTTCTTTAATAAAAACCGCTCACAGAAATAAGAACAAATTGAGGCTGAAATCGCCAAAAAATTAAGAACAATGAGGCTCCGCAAAAGCAAGCCATATTAACAAAGTCTTATTTCGTATATTTTTTTCAGTTAAACTTTAGACTAGTAATGCAAACATTATTGGTATAAGCGATGCATGCACATGTACTTTAAGAACAAAATTGATAAATGATACTGACGCTGAGCGGTACTGCGAAAACACTTGTCAGTGAACCAACATGATCAGGAGCACAAATAAAGCCAGAATTCAGTTGCAGTCGCAGACAACTGTTTCGTCCTGATTTAGACTCGTCAGTGCGACGTAGCGAGGAAAATCAATACACCTGAACGAATTCTAGCGTACCAGTAAATTTTGCCAAGCCTCATTGTTCTTAATTTTTTTGCGACTTCAGCCTCAGTTTCTTCTTAAATTGTTCTCATTTCTGTGAGCGGTTTTTATAGAAAAAAAATCAAAATAAAACAAGTTGTATTGTACCGCTAAATTTAGAGGCAAACTACCTTCATTCATCATTGTTTGTTGAGCAGTCTTTACAGTCAATCTTTTATGTTTTATGCTGTATCGCTAAGATTTAATCAATTTTCTACCACAAAAACTTTCCTAATTATCAAGCCTCAGCCTGAGCTTGTTCCTAAATTGTTCTTTAATTTTGGCAAATTTGAGCCTTGTTGTTCTTATAGTTATATATATAAAGCTGTCATTATAAAAAAAAGCTTGTATTCATTCACGCTCAAAACTGTAACTCAATCCAAACTCTGAAGATTCACAAACTCAAACCAATTGGTACACACAAGCCAGCACTATTGTGCTGACAAGTGTATGACCAAGGGGCAGCCTTCCCAAATTCAATAAATAACGCAAGAGTCGCAATATACTTTGCCAGCGAACCTAAAAGAAGATAAAACACTATCATAACACCACTCCTTCACCTTCCCTAACACAAACTGTTGAGGAAGGCCTAAGAACTAAAGCGAGCATGAAGTTTCTGCGTATTTTTAACCTTTAGCAACAACGTTTATGTTCGCCATAATAATATAATGATGATGATGATGATGATATTAATAATAATAATAATAATAATGTTGACATAGTAATTTCACTAATATATATAACATACAATAAATAAGCTTGTTGAAAACGTTCATTGTAACTTTTAGTTTTAGGCATTTCAAACACGACTTTTTATAATAATGATAAAAAAAATAATAATGATTTTTATTTCAAGATTCATCTAAAAATAATAATAACTTAAATCAAAAATAACTCTATTATACACGACAATAATAATAATAATAACAATAACAATATTAATACCATAATAAATAATAATATAATAACAATACTACTACTACTACTACCACTACTACTACTACTAAAAATAAATAATAATAATAATAATAATGACATCATTTCAACCCGAAAGCTAAAATGGTTTTCAAATGCGCCTTACAATACTTAGAGAGTAAAAAAAAGCAAAACAAAATAAAAATACATACAAAATTTATACAAAAAACGTGAAATGAAATGAAAAAAGAATCCATTTTAGCTATTTTTTAAACAAACAACATTTTTCCATGCAGAAGCTACAACTTATTACAGCATATTCGTCCGTAGGTTGCGCTCACAAACAACGCGTAGCGTGTTCGAACGCAGGTCAGAGATAAATTTAACAAAATCTTTTCGAAATGTTTGTTCATAAATTGAAAAACTGAAACTCACCGCGAGCCTTGCCCACTGTATTCGTTTCGTCTTTTTATACAGACCAACTCGACAGTGATATACTGATAGAAATTGAAACAAGCTCGAACTCTGCATTGCATGATGTTGACATTTAGTTCTATTTCAGGGCTCAATTAGCATCCGCCCGCTCTCCAATGGCGAGTCATTTTTGCCTTGGGCGAGCAGAAATCGCGAAAAAGTCACCCGACTCGCCGGCAAGTAAAAATTATATTACTCAGAACATACTAGTTTGAACTAAAAATGGCACTGGATTAAATTACACGCTTTTTTTTATAAGAACCAGTAAATTTTTCCGAGGCTCATTGTTCTAATTTTTTGGCGATTTCAACCTCAATTTGTTCTTAATTTGTTCTTATTTCTGTGAGCGGTTTTTATTGAAGAAAAAACAAAATTAAACAAGGTATTGGAAAATGAAACGCCTTGCGCCACACATGTATTGCGCTGCTGAATTTAGAGACGAACTATATTCGTTGTTTGTTGAGCAGTCTTTACAGTGAATCTTTTTATGTTTTATCGCTAAGTTTTAGTCAATTGTCTACCACAAAAACTGTCCTAGTTATCAAGCCTCAGCCTGAGCTTGTTCTTAAATTTTGGTAAATTTGAGCCTCGTTTTTATCAAGCTGTTCTTATAAAAAAAGCGTGTAGTTTCCATTAAGCTACCGGTGACGTACCGGCGGCATGTCCCGTCCTGTCGGCGGTTGGGTCGCCGTACTTACAGTTATATGGAAACCAGGCTTTTAAAAACTCCTTATTTTAAATGACACAGGAAAATTTCCAACTTTATTCATTTGAAGTGAACACGTTCCCGCTTGATTTAAGGATGAAAGGGGGTAATTAGGTCTGGAAGGAATAGCCCTAGGGTTAAAGTTGTCACGTGATATGAATGGTTTACCCCGAGTTGTCTCAGGGGTAGGGATAACTTGTTTTAATGTACGCATGCGTTCTACTCAAATTCGAACTTGCGCGGTTACATGGCACTTAATCCCGAGCTATAACTAACAACTCGGTGTTTGATATTTTCATGAAATTTTGACCTTAGATCACCCGAGACAGCTCGTGTCACATGAGCAGGCCCTTTGAGTGTGTTGTCCGAATAACTGGATGCACAGTGTGTTGCGAATTCTGAGCATAGTAAAAAGAAAACAGCAATTCGGTGATAAGAGACAATTTCAGGCGCGTAGCGTCCTCTACGCATTTTAACATTTTACTATCGCCTTTCATCGTTAACATTATTGCACATCCATTAGGAAAAAGAACTCGATGTCGAGAGTGTGCTCGACCAGTTTGCACAGCACAAAGAAAGACGCCTTGCTCTTTGCTTATAAATGATAACTGCTATAGAACGAAAAGCGCTGCTGACTGCCTGCTCGAGGATCCACGACGAAAATGTTTTGTTTGTGCCAAGTTTGCTCAAAATAAGGGCAAGACGCTTTATTCTTTGCCTGTATTCACACAACTATTTCGAACAAGAAATAAAGAACGCACTACTTTTTTGCTCAGTTCACTTAGGTCTCTAGATCATATGTACCTGTGCGAACGTGAAAAAATGACCACGCTACGCGCCTGTCTACATTCAAAGTAGCCTTAGCAGCCTCATTTAGAGTAACATATTCTTTTGAAAGTTTAACACAAGGACGAGGCTAGTAGGGCTAATTTGAATGTAGACAAAAGAATATTAAAATCACCGCCATTTTTCGATAGGGTCTATTTATTTCAAAATTATCATTTATTTAAGGGGGTCATTTCCACTAAAAAAACTCATAAAATAGAGATTTGGGAGAAACAGGTAAGATGACTTAAAACTATCATTTTTCCCAAAATCAAAACCGGCAGTCTGGAGATGGTATATAGGTATCATGTCACATAAAAGGTGCTCACGAGACAATGTTTGCCATACTTCCACTAATTTTCTGAAAGGCGGTTTCACGCGTTAAAACACAAAAAATTCGCTATTTTTTAATGTAAATTTCACTATTTGCTGGTGCCTGAGCTAATCATAAAAAGCAAAGAAATATTTGTTCCTGAAAAAGCTACCATGTTAAAACCAGTTATTTTACAAAAGAAGACCTTAACACTGACATTTGGCTGTATTGTTACCATGGTTACTTATTTGGGGGCAGTAATTCAGTTAACAGAAAAAAGCTAACGTGGTTACAAAACAATTTGTTTACAAAATATCTTATTAATGTATGCAAAGTGATAGAATTAAGAAAACATTCCATTTAGTTGCTGAAAATCAAATAACTCCTGTTTTTATAACAATAAATTTAATCACTTCAAAATGATCAAATTTGAAAATATATCTTGCACCTTACCTGATTTAATCGCAATTAAAAGTCCCATGCTTGAGGGCAATCTTTTAATGCACGAAATTCAATTCAATGGCGCTTCCTAAACCGGCAAAAACAGTTCAGTTCCGCGCAACACCGTGTCGTGGAAATCGTTCCCCGTGTAACTATTTTCTGTGCAACACTGGGCTCGCGCAACATGTTACGAGTTTTTGAATTGGTTTCAAAAACTCGCAACACGACACACAACATTGTTGCGCGGGAAATCGTCGTTGCAAGTTTACTCGTGTAACATGGGCTTTAAGCTAAAGGGCGATTTAGACGGTACAATTTTGGCCTACAACCATCGCATGCAACCTGTTCGCGTCATCTTACGACATGACGCCAGGACAGATCCAAAAGCATACAACAAGATTTGAGTGAGTTGTAGGATAGATCAAGCGGCACAACTCGTGTCGTAAGAATGACGCGAGCAGGTTGCAAGGCGATGGTTGTAGGCAGAAGTTGTACCGTCTAAATCGCCTTTAACATTTACATTGGGTTGCCCGAATAAACGCCGCGGCGTTTAATTAATGTTCGGACTTTTTGGTGCGGCGCTAGTTGGAGGGCGGCCGTCATTCGGGGCGGCGCTTATTTGAAAAACAAGTTTTTGAAGAGAACATGAGGTGACAGCGGCGCTTGCTGGAGGGCGGCCGTCATTCGGGGCGGTGCTTATTTGAAAAACAAGTTTTTGAAGAGAACATGAGGTGACAGCGGCGCTTGCTGGAGGGCGGCCGTCATTCGGGG
>JAOCNB020145083.1:0-10411 GCA_026546465.2 Palythoa caribaeorum | reverse complement strand
TGGTTCACACGGGTCATGGAAAACCTGAAAAGTCATAGAATTTTAAAATTTCACATTCCAGGCCTGAAAAGTCATGACATTTTTTATTACGGTCATGGAATGTCAAGGAATATTGGTAAAGTTTAAATAGGTTTGTATGAAAATACGATAAATAACATTTTTAATTAAAATTTGGTTGACTTGCGCAAATTTGTTCAAAACAACAGCTGTCGTTATTCTTCATCTTGCCTCACACGCTAGGCAAAGACTAAATTGAGAATACTTTTGATGCATTTTGGCGAAGAAATGAACAGCGCAAGTGATGGAATAGTTTGAAAAATCATGGAAGAAGTCTTAAAAAGTGATGGAATATCAGAACTTCAAAAGAGTACGGACCTGCGAGGGTTAATAGACAACAACAACCTTATTACCTTTTTTGTTTGCTTTTTTACATTAAGTTTTATTTTGAGAAAAAGTAGAAACTGGCAACCTGAAATAACCACAGGGTTTGAAGTGCAGACTAATAATAATAATAATAATAGTAATAATAATAATAATAATAATAATAATAATAATAATAATAATAATAATGTTTTTATTGATATTGATAAAGATACATATCAATACATACATACAATTAAAAGCAGTTATATATATATATATATAAAAAAGAGTATATTGACTGCAATATACTTTTGGGTACCCACATAAACAGACACATACGTATACGCAGAAACACCAGAAATAAAGAAAAAAAGGAATATGAATATCGACATAGGAAATTAGCGTACATTCGTTCCTAGCGCTTTTTTGTGAGAGAATTTTTAATCGCCCATACATAGAATTTGTATCTTTAATTAGTTTCATACTTAAAATCATAAACCATAAAATTTGTATCTTTAGTATCATATTTAAAAACGAAGACCCATAAAGTTGCTCAATTAAAAAAAAAATAGGAAATTTTACTTCGCTAGTAGTTCACTTCGTTTGTTCTCCTACACCGATGCCGTATGATAATGTTGTGACGTAAGCGTTTTCGAAAACCTCCGTTTTCTCCCCTCCACACTAAGACGCTGCACCTCCGTTTTCAAAAACCTTCACACTGCAAAGCGTTTTGGAAAACCTCCGTTTTTGGTGACATACACTTCCGTTTTCGAAGGTATGCGTTTTCAAACAAAATGCATTAGTTTGGAAAAAAACTAACTTATATTTTTCGTTTGCACTTTGAGTCAGGAACCGGGAGAACAATATCATGCAACTCAGCCCTCACCTTATTCAAAGTTTGTGTGCAGCACAGCTCAGCTCACACTGCTATATCAGTATGTACCGAGAGGTTTTTACGAATGACCAAAGGCCAATGACGAAAACGTTTTGAAATCAGGTGTACATCAGCACTTTGTATATTTGGTGAATTTTTTTCTTCTTCTCACAGATGAAATTAGCAACCACCGTAGCCATCGTGGTGTTGGTACCCTCCCTCCCCATTTTTAATTAGAGAATAAGATATATTCACCGCATTCTTTCAATTACTTTGTTTGCATTTCTTTCTGCTCATTAAATCTCTCTTTCATACCCTAACGTGAATCAAGTAGGACTTGTTACTTGCAGATTATATTAGCGTTGTCGATTCCTTTGACAATTATCATTTTTAACTGAATTTGTCTGTAGGAGTATCCTTTCACCTAGATCAGGCCACACGTCTCCACAAGCTGCCTCACTGCAAGCAGAGGTTACAGAGGTTGAGAGAGATTTGGCACTAAGGCGTTTACTGTGGGATTCTCTTCACGAATGGCAGGGCCTGGTTGATCAGTGGGAGGCCATGGCCTTCGAAGCACTCAACATTGAAGAAATGCAAAAAGACGTCACTAGGTTCATCCAAACCGTGTATTTGCTTGAAAAAGGTTTGTTGGTATCCACTTAAAATAACGAAATTGTCATCATCATCATCATCATCATCATCATTATCATCATCTGTTCTATTCGTGCCATTGGCCACATTAGGCCTCCACAACAGCTCACCAACTCCGTCGGTCCAAATCCCATCTGATCCAGCTCAGTTCCTGCTGATCTTCTCCATGCAATCCTTGGTCTTCGTCTCTTTTATATTTTTGGTGGTCCATTATAAGGCAGTCTTGGAGATGACTGATATTCTCCTTCTTAAAACATGCCCAATGAATTGCCACTTTCTTCGGGTTAATTCCATCACAATATCTTCTTGATAACACCTTCTGACTTTTGAGTTTCGTACTTTGTTGATGTATTTTATTTTTAGGATTACTCTCTAAGGCACTTTGTGAATGAAAACACAAACTTTCGTTGTTATTTCAGATGTAATTTTCCAGCACTCGGATCCGTATATAATCCGCTTCGTGCGGCTCACATATATTTTAAACATTAAGAAATGTCCTCAGTAAAATAGACAGACCGCAACACCGGGATCACTTTGATAAGCATGTGGGTTCTTTTAAGTTCCCCGATAGAGTGTCAAAAGATTAGACCTATGTTTTAATGCCCCAATTCGAGAAAACGTGAAGTTCTAACCATTTGCAGATACGTATAAATACGTGATGGTATCCTGAGTAGTTTTCATACCAATACTACTTGATGAATTACAAATTTTGGACTAAAAGCAGATGCGTGTTCTGCAGAAGTAAAACGTTAACTAAAAGTCTAAGTCTTTAGATTGTCAACGTTCTCATACTTTTCATTTAACTGAAAACTCCTTTCCTTTTAAACCAACTTTTGTGTATATAAAGTGGGGAACCTGTAACAGCTATTCATACAGACTGCATTACAAAGTGCTCTGCGAAAAGCATATCTGGATACAAACCTTAGATACAGTCACGGACACAGACGCAACTCTTACACAGCCTAAAAAATAACGTGCGTTTTGTTTGTTATCAGGTCTTCCACCAAACAAAGTTGTTCCTCGCTTGAAACAGAAGGTGAACGGTTTCAAACTAGGTGTTCCCGTTATTACGAGCCTCCGAAACCCGTCACTTAGGTCACGCCACTGGGAAGCTATCCAGAACGAGATCGGCACTCGTATTGTGAGGGACAAATACTTCACCCTTGGCAATTTGTTACAGCTCGAGGTACATATGATCTTACGCTTTCTTCTGCTCTACAGTTTGCTATTATTTTTTACGATCATTCGCAAATATTGATTTTGGAATTTAGTATCCATTATTCAGGGCCCAGTTGTTCAAAAGCCAGTTAGCATTAACCCAGAGTTAACGTTTTAACCCATGTTCTTGTTTCCTACTATAAGCCGGTGTTATTCGTTGAAACTTTTAGCTGAAACTCGCGTGCAACAACGAGCGAGACAAGTTTCACCAAGTGATGTTACACGGTGAAACTTTTGTTTTTTTTTCACCACAGCGACCGCTGTAACTGTTGCAAAAGTAGAAAGCGGTTCTACTTTTCGTAAAATCTGTCTCGCAACGGAAATTCAAAAAAGTTTCAAGAAACCGACAATGTTACACGGTGCGGCGCCTGGTGAAACTTGTTTCGCATCATTGTTGCACACAAGTTGTAGCTAAAAGTTTCAACGTATAACAACGGCTTTACTGATTTGAGCTATAGTTTTGGAATTGGCAAACTTTTTCTTGGAATATCTAAACTGTTTTTTATAACAACCACAAACCTTTCCTTAGACAATAAATTGCTGCAGCTGAATTTTGACTTAACCCAGGGTTAAAGTTAACCAGCCTTTGAACAACACAGCCCTGATTTTTAATAAGTTTTTAGTTCTGTCAGCTCTGAAGAACAGTATTTAGGGTTTAAAATGCATGACTAGAAACTTCGAGGTTTTCTTTGAAAAGTCCTCGAACTTTGAGACTTTCCTTGAAAAGTCCTTAGATTTCATCAAACCTCAGAAAATTTTTGAAAAATATTAGAATTTGCTTCAAGTGTCTTAAAAACGTTTATCAAGTCCTTGAATTTGAAGAAAAAATGCTAAGACAGCAAAATCGTTTGCATTTGATGTACGTCAACATAAACACTTTGCATGGGACATTGGCGCATGCAGAATAAAACTACTTTAAGCTGTGATATGACAAACTTGGTCGTTCCCAAGATATTTCCATTCATTACTAGTGTAATTTCAGGTTTTTCAGCACAAAGAGAAAATAGCTGACATCTCGTCACAAGCAAGTAATGAGGCAACTCTTGAACAGATGCTGCAGAAGGTGTGTTAAAAATATCATATAATCCAACATTCCTTCTTGATCCTTTCCAATCCAACGTTCCTTCATTTTACCCTATTAGAAATGGTGTTGGTGAAGGTGGGTGAGGTTAATATATCTGGTTTCTGAGCCAAACTGTCTTAATCCGTCGTCCTGGTTTAAACTGAGATGTGCCGTATTTATCTAGAAAGTTGATATATTCGTCTGAGGCCTATCTTCTGCGTAAATACAAGATGTAGGTTTGTTTGTTCGTCTTCGTATTTACCTTGACGAATTACTCTTTTGCCATTAACCCATCTGATGCGTCCTGTTTTTGTCTAGGCCAATTGAATAATTCATCTTTTTGATGATATAAATACGGCTAGACTTAAGGACCCAAACTCCCAGAAAGCCATGACATCTCATTCAGAGAAAAAATACAAACTGAATAAATCCGTATTCTAGGCTTCTGAGAATTGAAGTTGAATAACACAAAAATTTATTCTTCGATATGGGATTTGAGCCCCCAACCCCCACTGATTTACGGTTGGATGCTCATCATACTGAGCTACCCACTCGGATTCGTATAGGCTATTTCCAAATTATGATCCACTGCTGACAAACGCAAACATCAAGTCGAGGCAAGTGCTCAAAAATGCAGCAAATGTATGGAAGTGAGCATCTAGCCTCGACTTGAAGGTTTTTGTTTGTGAGCAGTGGAGCGTAAATCGGAAATGCCGATTGGATTTACATGTTGTACTTGCTGATTTAGGGAAGGGTTTTCGATTTTGTGTATTGCCTCTTTGATTTTAGTGAATATATACCTGCGACCTGCTCTAAAATTTAAAAATGTTATGTTTGTAATAAATGAAGGGCTAACCCATTAAAATATGTTTGGCAGGTGATGGATTATTGGAACCACACCGATTTCCAGCTAATGGCCCATAGCAACCGTGATGTGGCAGTTATAACTTCTACTGACGATATAATATCTGCACTGGAGGAGAGTCAGGTTACCTTGGGGAATATCAGAGGGTCACGCTTTGTAACACCCATTAAGGTGAAGTATACGAGAGTGTTTCGCTTTGTAATACCCATTAAGGTGGGGAATATTAGAGGTTCACGCTTTGTTACACCCATTAAGGTGGGGAATTATGAGAGTGTTTCGCTTTGTAATACCCATTAAGGTGGGGAATATCAGAGGGTCACGCTTTGTTGCACCAATTAAGGTGGGGAATATCAAAAGGTCACGCTTTGTAACACCCATTAAAGTGGGGAATATCAGAGGATCACGCTTTGTAACAGCCATTAAGGTTGTGGGTAATATCAGAGTGTCAATCTTTGTAACGCCCATTAAGGTGGGGAATATGAGAGTGTTTCGCTTTGTAATACTCATTAAGGTGGGGAATATCAGAGGGTCACGCTTTGTAACACCCATTAAGGTGGAGAATATCAGAGTGTTTCGCTTTGTAACACCCATTAAGGTGGGGAATATCAAAGGGTCACACTTTGTAACACCCGTCAAGGTAGTGGGGAATATCAGTGATTCATCTTTTGTAACGCCCATTAAGGTTGGAATTAAGAGAGGGTCAAACATAACACGCATCAGTACTTTATTTTCTATAATAAGGTACTGTATTTTGTTTTTGATGATAATATTTGCATTTCAGAGGTAGATATAGTCTCACCTATACTATTTCTAAATCAATTAAACTAGTCGTTGCGGAGCTCGTACATACTATTAAAGGTTATTGTGATACTTTTGCTGCTCCCGTATGTTAGTAGACAGTGATGATAACAATGCATGTGATGGTGATACCAGTAAGAGAAACCATACAGCTTGTTATGTGATAGGGAGAAACAATAAAAAAATTTCACTTTGAATTATGGTATTGACATATTTTACGGCAGGCTGTTGTCGAGGACTGGGACAGGAAGTTATCCCTGTTTTCTCGTACGCTTGATGAGTGGCTTTTGTGTCAACGCAACTGGCTGTACCTGGAAACCATCTTTTCAGCAGCGGATATACAAAGGTATTTCAAAAATGCAAGGTACAATATGGTGCGACAGTTAAAAGTAAATTTAAAAGTCCAAATGTTTGAACAGTTCAGATAGAAGCCTTAGTCATTGATTCCTTTTTTGCTCTTTGAGTTACGAAATGTTGAAACAGTTCGAATTAGGGGATTTTGATGTCATTTGCAAACAGTTGAAAACGTTAGAGCCAATAAGTTTCTTACTTATTTCTTAATCAAACCAGTACTATTGTATCCTCATTCGATGTCTAAAATCTCTAGAGAGCATTATTAAAACGAAAATTTCAGGTACCAAACTGACAGTATTAATTAATGAAAATAAGTTTTAAGGAGCTTGCTAATGGACGCCTTTGATTTGTTCCTTTAATGGTGTGACGAACGGTCCCTGACAAAATGGAATCTTTTGGCTTTAAATTATAGAGACAACATACCGTATTTCCTCAAATAAACGCTGTCCTCGAATAAACGCCGCACCCTGGAACAGACAACAAACTGAAACATCGAATTTATGACGTTCACTTTTTACAAGCGCAGAGCGGTGTTGTTTTAAACTGTAAGTTTAAAGTTTGAAAGGAACAGACAAAAATCCGCAACATCAAATTTATCTGATTTCTTACCCGTTTACAGGCGCAACAAGTTGTAGTTTTAAGACTGTAAAGCATGATCGGTACAGCCAGACAAAGAACTGTATCATTTTTTCTACTTTTTAAAGTAAAGTACGGTTGGTTGTTTAAAAAAAATAAACAACGTTTTAAATAAATGCCGCCCTCGAATAAACGCCGTACCCAATTCATGAAAAAATTAGTAAACACCGCGGCGTTTATTCCAGGAAATACGGTATTTTTATATAAAATATTCAGTTACGTAATAATCAATATAAACGATGACACAATTTCAAACCATTTATTCAGCCCATTTCACCTTGTAATCCACTTTAAATAAATATGGATCAATTTATTACAAATACCCACTTTTCATACGTTAAAAGTAAACTATATTACAAATTCTGACACCTTGTGAAACATAAATAAATAAATATCAAAAACTAGGGCTATTCTTATGTGAAAATAAGGACCAAGTTGCGGATTATATCCTATCTAGAATATTCCCAAAAAATATTGATAATTGAAACCTTTGATATTATCAGTAGAGGCTGACTAGATTATAAAACTACATTGCCGGCGTGCTGTGAAAGAGCGTCTATCACCCAGTCCCCGTGCAGTAAGCTAGCGCCTATCACCCAGTCCCCGCGCAGTAAGCTAGTGCTCACGGCTGTTTACCATTTGTACGAAAAAACTGATGAAGAGTAATGATACAGGCTTCTTATCATTTGCAGAGAAAAACAAGAATTTTCTGTCAGGAATCCAAATGGTTCATCCCATTGAAAACACGCTCAGTGGAACTTCGACTAATGAGCTGATTATTACAAATGGTACGTAATTTTTCAGTCATTTCGGTTGGAATGGAAACAGAGGAATACGTCTAGCGAGGTTTTCCATCTTTTTCGAAAATTTTTAAGCAGGATAAACTGTACCATTAACCCTTTGGGCCCCAAACACGACAAATGATGTGTTGGTAAATTCTCCCAACTGAGCTCAATACTTTTTATGTAAGCAGTTTGAGAGAATTTCGCTTTTCAACGTCCACAGCTAATTCCGATTGATCAATTCCTTATTTCTCACTACTAGTTATATCATTATGTTTGAGTTATGAAAAGAGAAGTTAGACGTTGATAAATTGCCTGGGGCTCAAAGGGTTAATTATTTACTGAAATTTCTGGGTTTTCTGTGCAAATGGTAATCATCCTGGTATCCAATCGTTTCATTAGCAGTGACGACAAATGAATGTTGACCATGCCACTACTTAAAATAATGACTGTGCAATACAACTCAGTTGTCATTACCTGATAGGCCCTATTCAGGAGTTGGTCACGTGTCTAGATACCAACGCCATAGCAACACGCAACTGGTGAACAAGCTAACCAGTACTTTTACCTTACCTCATTGAAAATCAACCTAAATTATTGTATCGTACTTAATTTGTTTACGATAAACCAGATTGATTTCCTTTTTTTTGTCTAGATTTTAGTGGCTTCTCGCCGCTAATCTATTTCCAAAACGTCGATGATTCTGTAAACACTCATCGAGCTTCGCTTTGCTTCTTTCCACACGTGAAAGCACTGGTTATCTTGCTCACCAGCTGTGTGTTGCTATGTGGTATCTAGGCACGTGATCAACTCCTGCAAAGGGCCTCTTGCGTGTTGCTATGTGGTATCTAGGCACGTGATCAACTCCTGCAAAGGGCCTGTTGCGTGTTGCTATGTGGTATCTAGGCACGTGACCAACTCCTGCAAAGGGCGTATCTAGTGACCTCGCTCGCCATATGAGTTCCCATCGCTCAGTGGTGGAGCGTCCGACTACTTTAACGGAGGGTATAAATAGCCGGGTTCAATTTCCATCAGAACCTCGGGGTTTTTTTCTTGTTCTTTGTCTCCGCATATTTCATATTTGTTTTTTATTTACTGAGCACCTTGTTAATAAAACAGTTGTAACGGTGATGATGCAGATGACAATTAAGACAATGATGAAAACCATGATTATTGAATAATAGTGAGAGATAATGATGAACACAATGACAGAAGTACGAAAGTCCTCGTTCCCAATATAGTAAGTGTTACTGAAATGCGTGCGTTTGTTTCATATAATCACAAAAATATACTATACATTGAATTTATATCATCTCCAAACGTGAAAGTGCAACAACTCCAAAATCCTTAAAAAAATCAAATTATCTGATCGTCATTTGTTTAAAACCCTCAAGAAAAACACAACCCAAACTTGAAGTTAATTCCGAGATTCGATGTTACAAAACATAATCCTTAAAAAACCTTATATCAAATGCATTTGGAATCTTCAAGTAGAGATATCGTAACTTATAAGTTAAACGAAAAATGCAAAATAATCCCATGACAAAGAAAACTACAATGTTTATAAGTTACCTATCGTGGAGAGGACACAGACTAAACGAGGATTGTGATTGGTTCGAATAACTCGAGTTAAGCTTTTTCTTTCTTTTGATTGGTTCAAAGCTTCTGTGTCCTCTACACGTCGAATACCGAATGTTGTCAGTGAATGCGTCCATCGTGGCCGACACTTTGTAAACCTCTCAGTCGTCAGTAAAGCGTAAATTTCTACCCACAATGCATTTGTACTTGCGATCATTCTCTTGGGCCAAGGGGACTCGTAAGTCACTCAAATTGCATTTCACTGGTAACGCCCACAATTTCAGTGTCACTGTCAGTTAAATCAGCTTTAACGTGCAACCCCTGTTCGTGAACTGCTCCAAAAGCAACACGATATTCGTGAAGTCATTTGATCTGGCGTTGTCAATAGGTGTATGTCCAAAGATATCTTCTGCTAACGCGTTTGCTCCACATTCCAAAAGTAACTTTACTGTATCATAGTTGTTTCGAGATACCGCCTAAAGCAAAAAAACAAAACAAAATTAGTGTCATACAGGAAAATCAGTTTGTACTTTATGAGAAAAAGCCTTGGCTACTTCCTCACTTTAGTGAACACCTTGAGCGGTATTTCTAGTTTTCATATGATAATTAGCTTGATATTTGTCACAGACCCATAAAACTGTGTATCACTGGAAAGCTTATAAAATTCTCTAAATGAATATTCAAATTATATTGATTTTTTTTTCGTTGGGATGAACTGACGCTCTACTTTCGATTCAATTTTTTTCCCTTTATGAAGTCAACCGTAGCTCAAATCTTCAGTTGCGCTAGTGTTTGTCCCCTTTTTAACTTTATCAAAGTGTGCAAATCAAAATTTTGTCGGTGAATTTTGTTTGTGAAAGCCAATAATTTTTGATATGTGTTTCTAGAAAGTTGCAAATAATTTTAGCCTAGAGGCGCCGAGACGGTCTTGTTCTTTAAGTATTTCTCTATAGTTTTGCTAAATTTCGCGGTAAAATAACAAAAATTCGGCGAGCATTGATATTTTTTTACAACTGTCATTTGTGTAAAAACTGGAACCGAGAAAACATCGTTTGAGCAATGAACTGAGTAACCTTTCCGACTACCGGAAAAAAATCATGTTGCATTTACTCGCGAGCGAGATTAGCTATTAAAAAAATGTTTTTTTATTCAAAAGATCTTTCTCAATATAACAACGTAATTAGCTTTTTCAATTTTCTGGTTTTTTCACTATTCAGCCAGTTCAGTAA
>JAOCNB020145042.1:0-10413 GCA_026546465.2 Palythoa caribaeorum | reverse complement strand
TGACCTCAGCTACTTAACTTGATTAGCCTATGCTATTTTTAAGTAGCTGTGTTCCTCCACTACTAAAATCTATTATTAATTTTGTCATGCAAATTGCTCATGCCTAAGAGGACTAAATAAACTATTGTTGTTGTTGTTGTTGTTGTTGTTGTGAACATTACCACAAAGATTGTTTCATTTTATCCTTTATCCTCTGTTATAATATTTATGGTAAAAACTTATTTTAACATCAAGTTAATGTTGCAACAAACCTTAGCATCTCGCCGTTTTGGAAGTGACTGCAAAGCCTTGAGACTGAAATCAAATGTCATTTGAATTTCTCTGGCAGCAGTTGCACTTTGAGTCACCATAGCTGTCAGTAATCTTAGTGTGGCTATTGTCAGTGAAGCAGGAGCGGATGGGTTAAGGTTGTGGTAAACCAATTTCATCTGGGACTGTAACATACGGTGCACAATTTGCATTCCACTGCCTTTGCACGCACTCTGTTGCTCACTTTCAGCAATGAACATTAGGACATATTCCAGCACTTCAATAGCCATCTGTGTCTAATGGTGGACCAAGAACAAATTAAGTCACAATAATTTCATGCAGGGGTTTCATTAAAGGCTGGGTACCAAGCAAATTGACTGGCTGTGAAGATAGCTTTGCCCGGCTGCAAATTTTTAAGGCCTTGCATAAACTTTGCCTGGGTGCCGATTCTAAATGACCCTTGTTCCAAACTTTAATTAAACCTCTGTTAATGATGTTTTAAAAATCCATATCTTAATCACTTTTTCATACATAACAAGAGGCCACAGAGTGACCTTACTCATGCCGGTTCTTAATGCTTTGTATTTATATACATTCACCTTTGAGATTTCATTTTCATTTTTTAAAAGACCCCAACCCATAGACAACGAGTCTCCAACTTTTGGCATCTGTCTCCCATTGAGTAAGCAAAATCTACAGCCTAACTAAAATTTCTCTACTTAAAACAAAATAAACGAGTTGTTGCTGGCTCAGAAAAATTTGCAAGTTTCCAAAAATAAATATACAATTTTGCTTCAATTTTACAAAAATCAGATAAGAAACCTAGTTTTGTAATTAGTTTCAGAGCCATTTGTTAATTGTATGTAAAATGTTCAATTCTATCGGTAATTTCGATTTTGCTACAGTATTCTTATATTAAAGTGCAAATTACACTTAACTTGTGTGGAAAGTTTCTCTAACATTATCTTGTACCACAGCCAAGAAATAATTCTTGAAAGCTGCAATAAATAGATGGTGGGACTTTGCCATCTTGGAAGCTCTAAGAACTGATATCACAGTGCCGCTGTTGTGTTGATCACTGACTAGTGTATTTTTGTAAGCATTTAGCTGTTTTGTACAGGGTTTTCCAGATAGAATTTGATGTTGAAAATACAAGATCTTCTTCCAGTTGCACTTTAAGTGTCAGTAATATGTCAGTTTTCACAACACTGGCTGTGCAATGACATCAGGAGATTCAGAAAAACTTCCAAGATGGCGGCATCCATGCCAACCGTTTATCATTGCTTTAAAGAACTATTAATTTTCTCAGCTGTGTTGGTAAAGAAACTTTCCACAAACATTACAGTGTGCTGTGAACATTAACACAAGAATAGGTTGTAAAAAACTAGAGCTGTACTTTAAATGAAACATTAATTTGATTTGCTTTCTAAAACAAAAATTAATATGAAAATGAAGAGACAATCAAAAAATATTATGTGAAAAAAGAGGACGAGTTTAATCAAAATTATCACATGATAGCAAAACACATACAGCTGTACCATTTATGATGAAACTTTTTTTTCATTTTATCAGTTCTTACATCTTATGAAAAAATCAAAAATGTTTTTGGCAGTGGCTTACCCAAGCATTTAGTGGAAAACCCATGTTCATGCAACGGCCTGGCTAATTAATAGTTAATCTTACCCCTGGACTGGAGAACCTTAACCACATCACAAGCTAGAAAAAAGTAGCTCAAGTGAATAATGAAATATTACCAATAAATATCTTAACAAGTAAAAAAATATAAAAAAAAACTTAAATTCCACTGTACCCAAGTGGTATACATTTATGATGAAACTTGGAATCAATCTTGACTATTTTAAAGACTATTTTAAAGAAAACAATCAAATTTTATATAAATTACTCACTTGTAAATGTGATTGTTTTTTTCTTCCTTCTTCTAGGACTTTGAAGATCACTACACAGTTGGGAGACTGCTTTATAAATTCCTTTAAGGCTGCTGTACTTTGATCATTTGAAAACTTTAAAACATCCAGCAGTTTCTTCAAACCTACATGTACAGTACAATCACTGGTAGTTTAGTGCCACATTGTTTGTATTGATTAAATGACTGAAACCCTGCCCTTACTGAATTTTGAGAGCCTGCACATGCTAGTTTACAAGAACATCACATATGAAGCCATTACCAAACAAGGCAATAAGGGTTAGGGGCTGTTTACATAGAGGTGAGGCACCCCGGGAAAAGGAGGGAAGGGATTGCGGGGGGGGGGGTTGGGGCCATGGTAACCCACTTGACTGTGGGGAAAATGTACCCATGTTAACATGAAGTTTTATGACCCCCAGGATAAGAGGTGAAATAGTCTAATAGTCTGTTTGAACACAGAAGAAACGTGTGGTGAGAATAAAAAGTTATGAAGATTGCGGTCCATGGCCTGTTCACTTGTCTTTATCAACTGACTTGTAAAAAAATGAAAAAATTGTAAAAACACATTATCCAAATACAGTAGTTGTATTCTAAATCTTATATAATATAGTTCAATAAAATCTACAGCTACAAAATTTTCGTTGAATTATCTGTGAAGTTTGATGTTTCGTTAAAGCAATCTTGCTCTTTTTAAAGTTGATGCAACCGGTTTCTGCAGACTGCCAATTCAAACTTTTCGTTCAACTTTGACTGGTTTTCCATAAGTTGAAAACTTTGAAGCAAAGATATCGATATTCATGCAGATGAACTAGTGTTAGTATATTTTTGTTTGAATAAAAAAACTGTTTCCTGCCAGTCGCTGCTTCAATTATTTCATTTAGCTAAACTTTGCCTGATTTTCTGGAAAGAGATGTTTGAAGACTTTGAAAAACTTGGTAGTCAACGAAGACAAACTACTCACAAATGTTGGTTTTCATCAACAAGTATGAATGGCTTCATTAACAAGGATTTGCCAAACGTCATCAATAAGTTGCCAAAATAGATAATTCACTCGATGAAAATCTGTGACTGTCAGGCAACCGTGCCATCTGCTACCGCTGACACCCGCCATTTATGGAAGTTGTTTTGTTTTCATGATTTGTTTGTAGCTTTTTTGCTCTGAACCATAATATAAACAAATAATAGCATGTTTTTTAGTGATATTTGGCATAAATACCACACATATAATTATTTCCAACTTGTCTCAAATTTCACTCACTGAGCTCATGAAAATTTATTTAACAATTTTGGAATATCACTCATGGTATGTATCCAAATATCACTACAAAACATGCTGTTACCTAAGTATACAAAGCCACTGGCTGCATTTGCCGTCTTCATTAATTGCTGTTTACAAAAAAATGCAATGTTGAATGCAACTTACCCGGGGGTGAAACAGGTCGAGTGTTTACATGTGAAAACAACATGAAAACTCACCCCAGGTAGCCAGGTAACTCGGTCTGAATGACTGGGCGACCAGGCTCAGTGGGGTACTTCACCGTCTTCCCATGTAAACACAATCAAAATAAAAAGAGAAAGTATATGACAAGCCTAGTTACCCCACCTCAACGGATTACCCTACGCCCCTGTGATACCCCACACCTCCATAGTACTTCACCTCCACGTAAATAGGCCCTTAGATATTGCTGTAATGTCCCCAGAAATAAATTTTTGTATGATCAGGGAATTTTGAGTGCTGAAAAAATGAAAAATACAGTGGAAAATTTTGGCAAATAGTGCAAAAATAATGCAAATAGTGCAAACATTATTTTTATGGCCAATGCATGTTATTTTCTTTATTTTCCTGGAATATTTTACAAATGTTCAATTAAAATTATCTACTTTTTATTATTTTACTTTAATTGTTAACTCTGATAAATGGTAGTATTACAGGGGAAATGTTTCACATGAAGCCATAATATCAAAATGTATGCTGTTCCAGTTCCATGCTCAGATAGCCATAAAATGCAGTCCTACTGCATCTTGGATTTGTTGTGACTGGTTAATCTTTCCACTTCAGAATGATTTTGTGGCTGGAAGATACTGTAGGAGATGCCTGTCTACTACAAACTTCCTCAAATGATCATCAACAATGTTAAAAGTGAGAAAAAATATAAAGTTTTCTTGTTTGTGAAACTTTCCATGTATTTATATGTAACTTGTGCATTTATTATCAGTGCACTTGCAGTTACATATTCGCTAGTGGCCAGGCCAATGTGCCTCATGAGTGCCTGGCTAATTTTTTGAAGGTTTTTTTATGCCGCCCTCGTAATTTCCCATTGTCACATCATTGAAGCAAGGGTAAATATTTGTTGTTCAGTGCACTATTTGCTACAGTTGGCAATTTGTAAACAAAATCTCTTATAATTAATATTGACAGATTTTATACTGAAATTTGTAATTTTTTTTATCAAAATTACATAAAGAAAGTGGAAAATGACAGTCAAATAGTGCAGAATAGGGCAGAAATTGGCCAATAGTGTGAAATTGCACCCTTGCACTTTGCGAGAAGTCCTGTGTAGGGCTTAAAGATGCTGTTACCAAATAAGAACTTATGGTTATGATAAAGGCAGATAGTCAGAAAAAGGAAATTAATAATTAAATGTAACCACTTTTTTATGACTAAGTAACTTATTATATATAATAGTCTTGTACCCCTAAAACTATTTGGTATGACCTTCATGCTTTTTGACAATTGAAGAGCTCGGTGCAAAAGCGGGTTAAGTGACTATTTCAGATCAAGAATAAAACTTGTGATTTCTTGAATGTTGCACTTACGTGATCTCCAAAGGAAAAAAATGTTATTCCTATTTCAACACTTTCAAAGAAGCAGAAAATGAGCGAAACAGTTTGACTAAACCATATTCATGAGTGCTCCTAACAAAACAGCGATCTCTCGTGGGAATTACCACTCTTTTGATACACAAATAGCTCTCAATTTCTTTTCCCATGTCATCATTTTGTAAGTTAATTTAGTTTGTTTGCAAATTTTGCACGGAAGTTTGAAGCAGGTAAAAATTGTGTTTGTAAGTGATTTTTATGAGCCATTTTCCACTACAGAAGCTCCCAGGCTGGCATCATTAAACCAGAATGGTTGGTCGAGGCAATCTTCTGAAAAAACGCAGTGTGTAAAAGCGAATTCCCACTTGATTGATCATGATTTTCACAATCTGGAATACAGCCAGAACACTCGCATTTTTGTCTTCCGTTTTTCAACGAAAACACCTTTACCAGTCAAGAATTTTACAATCCCAGCAAAGTTCCACTCGATTCTTTGTGTTGGTTGTATGTAATGATTGTCGTTTCTCGTTTTGCAGGTCAATCAACAGCCATTTAATTAGAACCAGTTTAGCAAATAATTATTACGGAGTTTGCAGGTTTGACACCCCAGTGCATTCTGCATAATTGAAAAAAATTGTGCAGCATGCTCTTCCTGCCACTTTTTATTTCATTTTTTTATAACACTTGAGCCACCCACAGCAACTGAAAAGTTTCTGTGCTCAAAGTGTTTTATAGAAGTCAAAACATGCCTAGAATGTTTCAGTAGCTGCTAGAATCCACATACAGAATGGCCAGTAAAATAAGTTCACTTGCAACTGCCATGTGTTTCATAATTTTGGAGTCTCAATTAAGCGTGAATTAACTTTTACACTTTAAGGTTCTTTTAGATGATTGTCTTGACCCACCATTCTGGTTTAATGATGCCAGCCTGGGAGCTTCTGTAGTGGAAAATGGCTCATAAAATCACTTAGTACACTTCTAACTTCCGTGCAAAATTTGTCAACAAACAAAATTAACTTTTATTTTTATTTATTTTTATTTATTCATTCGCTTTGCCATTTACAAAATATAATTATACAATTCAACAGATGATATTTAACTAGTACACAATTAACAATACAGAAAAGAAAATACAGCACTAAAATATAATAAGAAAAATAAATACCTGGGCAGGGCACCCGCAACAGCCATACAGCCAATTACTGCAGACCCAGACATTAAATTGAATTTAGAGAAACTAAGATTAAAAAATATTAAAAATTATTAAATAAAGTTAGAAATAGCAAGGGGGTTTATTCCTAAGATTGTGTGTTGTATTACATGTACATGATAGACAGATTGTTTTCCATGTACGAGGATCATCAGGATCATATGTATATTGAGCAGCAGGCAGATAATAATCAATAATTAAAGAGCACTGAAAGGTGCACAGATTTGGGGTGTCAAAAATGTCAGCGAGAAAGTTCCATGTATTGATCTGTTAAAGTACGATTTTTGGAAGGTGGAGGTCTTGCATCTTCTAATATAAAATTTTGGTTGGTTGGAGCTATTTGATCTTGTGGCACGGGTGGATCCGCGACACCTTGGGATGAGATCAGGATCAATGTTGACTTGCCCGTGTATGATTTTAAACAGAAATGTTACGTCAAGGTATTCGCGCCAGAAACTCAATGGGAGCATGTTCAGTTTTACCAATTGCTCTCTGTATATTGAATCGCAGACAAATGGAGGATTTAGTATATACTTGGATGCCCGGCTGCTGTAAATTTTCAACCTTTTTTATCAGAGTTTTGGTCTGAGGGGCCCACACCTTGGTAGCGTATCCTAGATGGGGACACACGAGCGCAAGATACATTGTTCTTCTTATACTGATGTTACGTATGTCTCTAGAATTTCTCCTTAGAAATGCAAGCACTCGGTTGGCTTTGTTGCACTGCTCGCTAACTTGATGGGACCAAGTGAGGCTGTCATTCACCCAAACTCCGAGATCTTTCTCCGTGTTGGCGGTCTGTAAGGGAGAATTGTTAAGAGTGTAAGTACTTGGAATGGGTTGACGTTTTCTGGTTATTTGCAATGCCTTGCCTGCATTTTCCCTTGTTGAATAGCATGGTGTTCGATGAGGCCCAGGTGTTGATGCTGTAGTAAATACAGAGGCGAAGTATCGATTAAATAAGTTTGCAATGTCAGCGGGATTATCTGCAGTGATTCGTGACTTAGACGGGTTCTGAGCTTTAGAGTCTCGGTAGTCTGTTGCCATGGCAACCATTGTTGGCAGCCCACGAGATTTAGATTTCTGTTTCAGGACCGACCAGAAATGCTTAGGGTTGTTGACAAAATTTGATTCCAAGGTTCCGAGAAATATTTCGCGACTTTTACATAGTTCTTGTTTGACTTTAGTCCGAAGATTTTTAAACTTTTCTATTAGTAAGGAGTTACTGGGTGAGTTCTTAAGTTTCCATCGCACTGATTATTTTTTCTTAATTAGGTTTAAAATAGAGACGTTAATCCAAGGGAGGGGGTTGCGAGCTTTAAGTTTTTTTTTCGGAACGTGATTGGCAACAGTGGCTAAGTAGGTGTCTTTCCAGTTACGCCAATCTGTGTCGATGTCGATGTTGTCACTCCAGTCGATCACAGTTGACAGGCCATTTGCTCTTAAGGACGCACGGAGACCATCCCATTCCGCTGAAGTGTAGTTATAAACAAGGCGAGAAGATTTGTTTGGAGCTTTCACAAAGGCATTAAAATTGAAACAAACAAAATTGTGGCCGGTGAAAATGCCCGATTGTTGGGGGGACAATACCTTGTTCACGGTTAGGTGGTCAGGCTTATTTGTGATGACAAGGTCCAAAATATTCTCACCTCGAGTAGGAAAGGTGTTCAACTGGGACAGATAGTGATCGTTAATGATTCAATGAAGGAGGTTTCTTTTGTACCTTTTGTTTGTGCTGGGGCGTCCCACGGGATGTAAGCCAAGTTGAAATCTCCGGAAATTACAATACTATCATAGGAATCGCAAGCGTAACCAAGAAATAAATTGAACTTTTCCAACCAGTTTTCGGGTTTGTTGTCCAGGTCAGGCCAGTAGATGCTTGAGAATAAAATCTTTTGATTGCAGTTTGTGATGACTTCGGAGGAAACTATATTTGTTCAGATAACTGCAATGTTGCCGGGTCTGGCAGAAATTCAGAAGCAGATTTGAATGACTCTGTTTTGATTGCGATAAGAACTCCCCCGCCCGCTCGTCCTTCCCAGTCCTTCCTAAAGACAGTGAAACCAGTGGGAAAGAGTTTGTCGTTCTTGATGTCCTGATTCAGCCAGGTTTCGTTTACTAAAACCACATCCGCATTTTCGCTGTACACGAGGTCCTCAACATGATGGAGGTTGCTAAGATATGTGGTCCCGGATTTGTGAAAACTCTTTATGCTTCTTGCATTCAGGCTTAGGCATTTGATGTTAGATTGAGACTGAGAAAATAATTTGCGAGCTATTTGTCTAACAAAAGAGTGGTAATCCCCATGAGAGACCACTGTTCCATTTTTTTTACTAGTTTACTTATTTATTTTTACAATAATTTTAAAGCCATTTATTACATTTGGGACATGTATGATGGGAGAGCCATCACGCCCTTATCATTTTTCTATATTTTAATAGAAATAAAAAACTAAGAAGAAAAGAAAGAAAAATGGTAATTCAAATAAGTTAATTGTACAATATCAGCAATTTGAGCAAAGATGTTGAAATGTGGGCAGAGATTCATTCACACCTATTCTTAAAGTGCTACTTGGATCAAAATTTTAGACCACAATTTTTTAGCAGAAATGGAAAGTAGACGTACCAAACAAACAATTTACCAAACCGTTTTGAGATACGAAACCTGGAAGTGTGTTTATGGGGGGCTTAAATGTGGTGTTTTTACGTCCGCCATTAATCGAGTTGGAATCACGGGTCATGCTGTGTTGTGCATGAATGAGTGGATATGACGTCAATGACTCAACCCACGCCATTGAAAGTCACAGTGAATTTCTTTTCACTCCCTGGCATTGAAGAATATAAGATAACTTTTAGAATCCCAGGATATTTTAGACATTATTTTAGTAAAACTTGAATACGAAATATCAAAGCAAGCATGCAGTGAGTTGAGTCATTGACGTCAAACAACAAAACCGCTGTTCCAAATTTGAGGGCTCACGGATTCCCAATCTTGTAATGGCAGACAGGATTTTCGCTAAGTTTAGCAGCAAAATTTTCACAGTTAGAGATTTCATACAACTTTTATTTTTTGGGAATTTATATTTTTTAATTTCCTACAACTTGGCCAGAAAATTTTCGAAAAACAGAGGTATCGATTTTCGTACTAGTAGCACTTTAAGGATTTTATCTAGGAAAAAACAATGCTGCTTACATTTCTCTCACTAATATTTAAATGAAAACATACTCCAATAAAAGTTTGTCAATGAAAATCATTGACAGTAATTAGAAAAAGGATGTTCAATTCTCATTATAAAATGACTGATATGGATTGAATGTTAGTGATCTGGAGCCACTGACTGGCATTGACGTCATGTCTGTAGGGTGATACTAATTCTTTAGAATTAGTCCACAGAGAAACTTCTGATGCAGATTCCATTTCAGTGACACATGAAACACAAAAACATTCATGATCAAAAAAGGGAAAAAAAAGGTAGAAATTTAAAATAATTTGGGTGAAAGTGACAAATAGAACGCAACTGATAGTTTTATGGGCAACATCAAGATTTGGAATTTACAAAAGGAACACACTCTAAATATAATTTTGCTATAAAGGTATTTCTGTGTGTTGGTGAAATGGATAAACCATTGATAGTTCTGATAATTTTGATTTGATACTAATAAAATAAAAAGCAATTGAGGCATGCAAAAATAATTAGAGATTTTTATGAATTTTAGGGCCACTAGAATGCTTAATTAAGATCAAGACTTTACCAGACAATTGCATTAGCTACTTTCCAGATTCTTTCCAGACATTCCAGAAAAGTTTTGGATTTCGTGACTTTATCAAGTCTTTCCAGATTGCACCACCCTGTGTCTGTTAAAGTACCTTAAATATTCCTTTTCTTCTCCTCCAAATGCAGCAACAGTACAAATGGAAGACAGAACTTCCTCGGCAATGCTTCCTGCTTTTGCATAGGCATCAAGTTCTTTTGAAGTAAAACTTGTGAACAACTGTCAAAGAATGTCACAACAGACATTTTAATGTCACAACAGACTGTATTTATTAACCCTTTAAGCCCCAAGCACGACAAATAGGGTCATTCCATGCCAAATCAACCAGTGTCCCCAGGTGACCACCTCAGATTTTACTGAAAAAAAATCCTGACAAGTACTCTTATGGTCAATAAAGAAACTGCAAAATTTCAGCTTTCAACTTCAAATACTTTCAG
>JAOCNB020144988.1:0-10413 GCA_026546465.2 Palythoa caribaeorum | reverse complement strand
GAGTGTCCTATGAGAACTTACTTAGCCCTGACAAGCTGTTAATAGCAAAATTATAACCAGCTTGTTTCAAGTATGACATGGAAAAATGTTTTTATGGTAGATGTGTACTTAATTATGCAAACAAATCTTACACTCTTCTGATATTTTGTCCTATATCACAGTACATCATAAACAAATATAATATGAAGAGGGATACACGTTTAGGTTTGTACTCAAAACTTAAATTGCCCTCACCACTTCCAGATGGTAGTATTATTTTGCTGTACACTAACCAGACTCCCACATTCAATACAAAAGTCATGTAACTATTATCTTTCTTATATATCATACAGACTCTGAGAATTGCTCACACACATGCATAGAAATTTACTAAATATAAATCACAAGTTCTGACACTTACTCGCAGTGTGTAAGTGTAGACAGAGATGCATCCATCTTTTCAATGGGAGGATACTGCGCATAGAGTTTAATTTCAGGAGCTTCTGATGCTTTAACTCCACCATTTTTCTCATCTTTTTCCTTGAAAAAAGAAGAAAAATGTAAATACTTTGATTCACTGTACAATATAAACCATACTGACTTCAAGGTTTATTGGATGGGTTTAATTTGTAGTGAAATATAGGGATACCCCATGGTCCCATTTTCACAGTGGTCAAGTTGCCCGAGACCACTATAAAAACAGTTGGACCATCAAAACCTACCCAATACTTGCCCAGCTTTACTAGTTAAGGTTAGTGTATAAATCTGTATATGTCCACATTTTGGTATAAAAGAAAAAAAAGTTTCTTCTTTCTGAAGATACTCAGTTCTTCGCTATGAGAAAGTTTGATATCTACCATATGCATTTTGAATTATGCTGTCTTTCCCTGATGTGTTTGTCAGGTAGGCCCAGCACAGAGGGATGGGGGTTGAGGAGGGGGGATGAGGTTAAATATATGTGCAATCTCTGATCGCTGGTGATCCTTAGGTTTAGGTTACTGTACACCCATTACCCATCACAGTTTTCACTAAATATTTACCCCAAGTGAGTGCAGATTTTACTTTCTCTATTCAAGCCTAGAAAAAGTGATCAAGGATGCTTTGAAATAGGCCCTCATACAAACCAATGTACTATTTATTTCTATCAAAGGTCATTCTTTAACTGGAGAAACAGACCTAACTTCATAATATTATACATTCAATGAAAAAATTCATTTTATTTACCTAGATTTGCTGGTCAAGACTCGTGGATTTCGAGCATTACTGACCAAAAGGAACATGCAGAGGAAAACATCCCGTTTTCAGCACAGGTGGCAAGTTTGATAAAAAAGGCAACATTTAGGAAAAGTTGTTTTTACCAAAATATATTTCGTATCTGACACTCATCACGCGCGCGTGCCATAAACCATATATTACGCCTCTTAGTAGCGCATACGAAACATCAAGTTCAACAAAGATCAGTAAAAAGTCTGCCCAGCAATTTGATATAAAATAAATTTACAATGCTGCTTACAGTGAACTGTCAGGTATATGGGAAGTCAACAATTTGTGAAAATAACTGCTCAGTAAAGCTGAATAGAACTTACCCATTTTGATAAAGCGTCTTTAATCGTCGTTCCTTTAGACTAAAACCAAAACGAAATAAATCAAAATCATTCTTAACGGAAAGAAAAATTAAACTGAATCGTTCACTTACCATATTTGCATTGGAGCTCAAAATAACCCCGACTTTGCAAAACTATTTTATGTTTTATGTTTTTATGTTTTTCTGCAAAATTCAAGATGGCGATTTCCATGGCAATGAAAATTATTGAGCGTGCAATGACTCATGGGTTGTGGTCACTGTAACCTCGTTCCCAGTAGTCCATGAGCCAAGGGGCCTAAAAGTTATGCCTCGTAGCACCCCCCACGGGACATAGTTAAATTGGTATCGAAATAAAGCTTATGACCTGTATTTTTTTAATCTACTTGTTTTCAAACCAGTAAAGTGTGCTATAATGAGATATCGGGCTGTTTCCATGGGGGATGGGGTGGGGAGAATTTGCTTACTATAGTCTTGGAGAGAAGAAGAATGGCCCATATCTCTTACAGACATCAACCAAATTGGTTCACATTTGCAAGATATAGTTGTTGTATCATAAGCGACACAAAGGTATTATCGAAGTTTAGGTTTTTGGTTTCCATGGCAACAAGCACCGATCAAATACTACTTGCTTATGAAAATACGTGTTTTTTTAAATAAAAAATTAAAACATCCATTAAAGTGTTCTACAGTTAGGGCGTTTGCTCTGAGACACCTTAATTTACTCAAGATGTCCCAAATGTCTGTAACGTGGCTGTTGTAGGAAAGCAAGGACGGATGGCATTCCTCTGGAATTTGAGCGACATCTGGCAAAAGGCACGGAAAAAACAATCATCTCTTTACTGAGCAAAGCATTTCACTTTATTGAGCAATGAAAAGTTTATCACTGATAAAGCAATTCCTACTTGTTACCAATAAAGCAATGTCAGTGGCATTCCATGTTTCCACAGCAGCGGCTGCAACGTTCTTCGTATCTATTCTGCATCAATACTAGATATCAAGAAACTTTTTTTAAAAATTTGTCAAAACTGTAATACGCTATGTTATGAGCTAGCTTTTACTGGCCATCTTCTTCCTCATCACTGGCGGAGTCGTCGTCATCATTGCTGAATTGACTGTTGTCACTGTTCACGCATTCTTCCCCACAAGAACATGCATCTGTGCAGCTGAGTTCGTTCTTGACACAAGAACACCTACGGGTTTCACACTTTCCACTGCAGCCACAGCACACTAGCGCCATTACAGATTCCGGAGCTGGCGGAAGGTTGGTCCAGTCAATCTCCAAGACCTCTCCTCTAACTCGCCATCCTTGACCATCTGGTCCTTGATTTACAATTCTTGCATCCAGTGCATGTTTCCAAACATAAGCTTGGTAGTTTGCGCATTGTAGATGCTTCTGTAGGGCAGCATGGGTGGGAGGAAGCTGGTATGACTGTAGATTGTGTTTTTTGCAGAATAACTTGTATCTTGTATCGTTGATCTCACAACAGTTAATGTCATTGTAAAGTAAACAAACAAACTTCTCCATCTTTCTAAGATCTTCTCTCATTGGTGGTACACGTTCGCCGATTCTGTGAATACTTCCTCTGCTGTCTTCATCAGCTTTCACAATATCAAGAGCCGCCTTTTTCCCTTTTCCAACAAAACAGCTTACTGTGTCGCACCCAGTGAGTGCGTGTAGCCCTGGTAATGCACGACAAACCTCGACACCTAGCTGCTCGCAAACCTGGGTGACAGCGATGACACGAGCTCGACTTCTTGTACCACTGAGAAGAAAGATGTCAGCACTTATGTACTCTCGAAAGTAGCACGCCAATACTTCCACATCAGTGTCGGATGACTTGATTAAGATCTGTTGATGGGCGGCATCAGAGGCATGCAACGCATGCAGAAACATTCTGGTATCTGCCTCTTCTTGGTTGCTACAGAGCTCAAGCACAATACTGGAGGAAATGCTACCTTGGGCATCAACACTTATCTTGGAGCAACACTCCCCATGAGTAACAAACAGCATTCTTTCTCCTATCTTCTCGGCAAAGCGCTGGTCTGTCCCCCACACATCTGCAAGAAATTGCATTAGGTTGGTCTTGTTCGAACCATTGGCAAGGAACTTTTTCCACTGTTTCGGACAAAGCTGTTGTGGACTTGTAATCAGGACAACTAACTGGCCTGATCTCCCCCGCTTCTCACGCTCAATGTTCTTTATTGAGATGCTTGGGTACTGGTCTGCTACAAAGTCTATCCTCCTCGCTTCCCTCGCTTGCTTGATTACTTCACTGAGGATAAAATTGGCAAGGTCAATGAAACGATCTGGTATTCTAGGTAGAGTTTGCAGTAATCCCATGGCATCTATGATGACACAAGAAGCATTTGGTTGATTTGGAAGGATCTCTACGCCATCCTCCAGAAGTTTTGCTAGAGCTGACTTGTTAGTCTTAGCCAGTGAGCCATCATAGGTTGCCAGAGACCAAGGCACGGGTCCTAGTTCATGAGTGAGAAGATCTCGTATGTCAATATGTCGACTCTGTCCGATGACCAGGAGCCTGGCAAAAAGATTTCTATCTGCCTGGAGCACAAAACTCTTCCCCCCTTGATTCACCGTCTTCTTGAACTCTCCGAATTTTCCTAGCTTCAGCCTTGGTAGTGTCTCGAAGAACCCCACTGCACTGCTTGTCAGCCGTTTTTGTACAAATGAAACTAACGCAGACTTTCCTTTCTCTTCCGCCCTTAGCAGGTCTTCTCTCAAAGCATTGCTTGCAACAGAACCTGAGCTCAGACTTACGAGGTTATCTGTCTTCTCAAATGGATTCCTCCATTGACTGATCACTTCCATAACTTTCTGTACGTCTTCTTCATCCTTTCTCTTTCGAATCGAGCCCGACTCCTTGTGACCCTTTCTGTCGTTCTGAGGATGCGAAAAAGCCATCTCTCTGCATCGATCGACAAAGCTGGCTCTTGCATGTGCAGTTAACATCCACCGCTGCACAGCACCCTTCTTAAGGCTAAACCCTATTATACCACCCTTGGTTTTTGTGTTGCGGTTCAATGTTTGTTCGATGGCTTGGTCAACTGGAAGCTGCGAAAAGCTATTGGAGGTTGTGCGTTGTACACCGAAGTCTCCTTGAGACAGCATGCTATAAGCTTCGGGGTGCGTATCTGGAAGTGCTAACATTTGAACAAGGTACACTGGTAAATACCGTGCGTAATTGGTGTGATCATATGCAAAAAACCACGGAAGTACAGCTTTAATGCACTCCAGGTGAAGCTCCCAATTCCCTTCTCTCGTGGCCCTGATGAGACTCAGCAGAGTAGTTACCATCTTCAAATATGAATTCCAGAAAATTTTCAGGGGACCGTCATTCTCATCTTTGCAGTACTGCTCATAAAGATCAGCTATCTCTTGAAATTCTTGCAAGGACAGGACGACGTCAAAACTTTCTCCATTAAGTTTCTCTCTGACGAGCTGCAATGCACTTACAAGATGCATGTAATCAATGCGCTTCCCTTGACTTACAAGCCATCCCTTGAACTGCTGCCACTGCAAACGATGCAGAGCCTCAAAAACAATCTGAAAAGAAAAAACGCTATTTTTACATATACTTGCCTTTTACGTGCGCATGTTCAGTGTTTACAGCTGTATATCTCAGTTTTGTCCGTAAATAAATTAACAAATATATTTTACCTTGTGCGTGCGAATAGCACGGTTGTAATGTTTTCCTTGCAGTACGCCTGAGACTGAACCAGTGGCAACGATTCCACTTTCAATCAGAACGTCTTCAAGTCCGGCACCGGAGAACCTCTTGCCAATTGCAGCAAGGAAAGCGCAAATTGTATGAAATGTTCCCATCCTAAGAACCACACGCTGAAATTGCTGAGGATTTTGCCATACTATTTCTAAGGCTTTAGCATATATCGCCTGATCAAACACAACGATCACATCTCTCTGCTCGAGTTGATCTGCCATCTGCAGAGACCTTTGTAATATTGTATAGACTGTCGGCAACTCTGTGGGGCTTGCCTCAATCACTGGACAATACCCGATGCAGCTCTCACGAAGACACCTCCCTTCCATTATCTTAATATTGAACGCTGTCCAAGCTGGTATGACTTGCGAATGCTCTACAGACAGTGCAAACAATGAATCTTCAACTGGCTGTCGACATAGCATCCATCCAAAGTCGATTGAGCGAGCTCTCTGTGTGGTTTCGGGTACAGTCTGTATCACCTGGTTAATGTTGATCTGCACAGCAGCAGGTCCCTGTCGGCGACCGGAATGATAAGGAATAATATCCGTGGCGATGTGTGTGACTGTGCGCTTCTTAGAATGCTCTTTTTCAACGTGAATATCTGATGGTGGAGCACAGGTGAGCGGTATTCGTTGGACAACAATACCATTAGTGCAGTGTGTCGTCCCTTTGCCTGTTTGGAAATAGATGAAAGTCTTACATTATATAGTTCACGTCTTATAAAATATAAATAAACAATTTTATGTCCGCTATAAATCAAAAGTTTACTTTGAAGTACAAACAGATGAACTGTTAAGATGAAGAGGTAAGATAAAGAGATCAAATAAATGCCGATGCAAAAATGCTTATTTGTCCTTCTCTTTAGATACCTGATAAAGTCTCCTCCTGAAGGTCATTGTTATCCCAACAGAAAACGGCAGAAACACTGGGACTGCACACAGTCGGCAACAGTACACCATTGCGGAGATTTGTTATTTGCTGCTCGGCAATTGCTGTCTCAAGCTCTTCAATCTGAGAATAGGAAAGACCATGACCAAATCTGTTCAAGAGAGTTACTAGTTCGGCATTCCCAGTGAGGCTTTTGACTGTCATGGGAAGTAGCACATGCTTAGGAGTCTTGGTGCGACCACGGGAAACACAGTGAATGAGATCCTGTCCGAGTGAAAGAATCCAGCGATGAACACGATTGGGTAGATTTGTAACGCGTTCTGGACTAAACTCGGTATCTGAGGTAAGAATCCAAGCCAGCATGTTGTACAGCATATCAGGCACTAACGCAGCGTCAGATTGTAATTCGTCAGCCTTTGGTGGCCATGAAAGAACTGGCTCCATATCCAGAAGAAGGTTTCGCAGTTCCTTTGATGCATGATAAATCTGATGTGCAACGTCCTTCTTGGTTCTTGCGTCTTGCTCATCAATCTCCTCCGCTCCAAACTCTGACCCACCATTTGTCAGATCTGATTGCGAAACCAAAGATTCTACGATTTCTCCCTTTTTGACATTGGCGCCATAAACAAGCTCGGGCTGGCTAGGATCAGAAGGCTTGCGGAAATCTAACTGTTTCCCAAATGCTCCTTTTAGTCGTTGCTTGAGCTTTGATGACCTATAGTCACTGATGTTTAAGCCTTCCTCGTTCAGGTTTGAAACAAATTTTCTAACAAGTTCTGTCATGTTAAGGATTCTTGTTTTAATAATAACTTCAGCTTGAAGATAATGACACAATTTGCCGAATGCCTTGCTGTATCCTCTAGATTCCATATCTTCAGTTGCACAGTTTTGAGCTTCGAGCTTTGTTAGTGTCTCAAGGCGAACATAATTCTTGTAGCACGATCTGTGGTATTTAATCTCGCGAGCAATGCAATCCTGTCCTTTTATCTGCAGCAGTACACGATTGTCTCCCCTTATTTCAGCTGCTCTGAGTAGGGAAGCACTGCCATACTCGCTGATATTCTGGGTTAGAGCTTCCCTTGACCTCGCTCCCTTTCCACGTTTACATTTTTCTACTTGACAAATGATGCATTTGTCAATGTCAAATCTCTGAACATGAGATCTATGAAAGCGTTTTGCTGGTGGCTCTGGAATTGCCTCGTCTGCAGAGATTTCATGATTAGAAGAGGAAGCTGCAGGCACGGCCTTGTTAGCAGTCCCTTCGGTCCTAGATATGTTGCCTATATTTGTATAACTCTGGTAACATTGCCTGTGGTACCCTCCTTTGGGTCCCTCTCTCCAATGGTTCATCATTGTGAGCCAAATATGGTCTTTTCGTCTCAAAGAGCACTTCTCAAACTTCTCCCAGCTTTTCTCCGTAAACAAGGTTAATTTCCCGCTACTTTCGGCTACATGACAAAGGCACTTTTTCCAGTTGGGCTGCAAGTTCAAACTGGCTGAGCGTTTCCTAGAAGCTGGCTTGATCTCTGTCATCTCTCCTACATTTAGGCAGTGAACATTATCGTCATATTTCACCAAGGAAGTTGAGTGGTTACTTTAGGAGTCATTAGCAATGTCCTAAAACGTTATTATTCGTGCATGCTTTTAAGTTCAATTTTAACTTATTTTTGCAAGTAATGTACACATTACAACTTTGCAAATACTAAATACACTTAGAACACAACTGTAACAACTCTTAAATTTTTTAGTTTCCTACTTACGCCGTACACTGAGATTAACCTATATCAGGCTACCGTTAAATAAAAGCGATAATATATAATACAACACTAAGAGAATCCTGATCACTTAATTTACTTTTCTTACATATTTAGTTGCATTGAGTTTTAGTCTATTTATGCTTTAAGTATTAACAGCAATATATAATAATGCAGTACGCATTTCTAATTATTTGCTTTACATTATTACATCTACTGCACATCAGTTGCAGCCTCTTTAATGTATTTGCTTTTAAAATTGAGTAATATTGATATATGTTGATACTCATGTAACGATACTTAAACATATACAACGCATTTTTTGAAAAACCTAGTATGCCACTTACAATAATTACACTGCTGTGCTTTTCTTTTAGCATTAAACTGCTTAGAGTAAAACTGCTAAAGTATGTGCAAATAAAAGTTCAAGGCTCAGTAATTACAGATCTTTTTGAAGCAGCATTCTTATGAAGACAAAGTTGACTTCTTGTGTTAGGTTTTGAATAACAAAAAACTGACATTTGGAATGAAAGCAAAACGTTTGACAAACGTAACTTAATACATTTTCTACAAAAAATGCAATTAAAGAAGCAAAGCCGTTTTATCTAGTTTGGTACTTACAGTACGTCGAGTGAAGTAAAGCTTGTAAAAATGCTTCCTTTAAAAAGATATTTGCAATAAAAGATTTTTTTCAAATTAAAGTGATTATTTTACCTTATTTGCATTCCAAAAAGCTAAACGTCGTTTTGTTCTAAAGCCATGTGTTGAGTTTTGAAATCCAAGATGGCCGACTCTTCTTAATGCAAAGTATCATGGGATTAGCAATCGCGCTATGAATTGTGGGATAATTACCATAGATCTTGGAAAAAAACACATTTCATTAAAATTATTTGGCTGGAGAAGTTCTTTATAACAGAAAATATTCTTACTCAATCAAATATAATTTATGAAAAAGAAAGAAAACTGAAATAAAGCTTAATTAAATAAATAAAGATATCAAGAAAAATGAGGATAGTACCGAGACATTTTTAAGAGAGTGATGCATCTTTGGACGTCTTGGAATACAATAAGAATGTTTTTAGTGGCATTTTTGAGAAATGGAACTCGAATTAAATATATAAAAATTCATTTTTTCTTCGAAAGCCACGCATTTTCATAACCAAGCAGTATTTGATTAATGTCTGTTGCCATGGTAACAAAAAACCCTAGGTCCGATGACACATTTGGTTAGCTTATGATATATCAACTATATCTTGCAAATCTGAACCAATTTTTTTGATGTTTGTTAGAGATATGAGCCATTTTTCATCTCACCAATACTATAGTAAACAAATTCTACTCACCCTATCCCCCACGGAAACAGCCCAATATCTCATTATAGCACGCGTTACTGGATTGAAAACAAGTAGATTCGAAAAATGTAGGTCATAAGCTTTAATTTGATACCAAATTAACTATGTCCCGCGGGGGGTGCTACGAAACTTAATTTCTAGGCCTCTTTTGAGATTTGGCTCATGGACTACAGGGCTTCTCCCTTGAAGGTGGAACGAGGCCGGGAGGGCGAACTTTTCCAGCCCACTTCCCACGTGCATCATCTTCTGCGCAGATTGAAATGACGTAACATTCGAGATGAGTGGAGACTGGTGTAAAGAAACATCGCACAAGCTGACCGCTAAAATCTCCGCAGCTCAAACTGTGGACTCTTGCTTGCGCATCCTTGCATAAGAACAAAGAAAACTCTCGCTGACAGCTCCTTCATGCTTGTCGCGCCAAAGCTATGGAACAAACTACCTGCTGAAATTCACTCGAATCCTACTTTAAATATCTTAAAGTCAAGACTGAAAACATATCTTTTTAGAAGCGTTGCAGCTAATGAAACATTTCAATTGCTAGAATAGGCTCTTGGATAAGCAGATATCTATTCTCTCTCTTGCAAAGTAAATGTTGTGAGCCAAAATAGTGAACAGCCCTAACCCCAGAGTCTTTCCCTCCCCTCCCCTCCCGTCCCGTCCCCTCCCGTCCCCTCCAAAAAAAACTTGTGACCTATTCAGGCGGTGCCCCCAATTTTCAAAACATCTTTGATTCCAGATCCGCCCCAGAATAAAGAAACAAAGAAAATGTAAGTGGAAAAAGCAACTTTTAATTTATCGCATGAATTCTTTCAAAACGACTCCATCAACATTATATTACAAGGCTGCTGTGGTTTCACGAAATACAAATCGCCTTTTACCATTTTAATTTATTACTCTTATATTTCATGTTATGTGATTGTTATGAGATACTCAATGTTTATTCTATAAATACGGCGGCGTGGTTGGCGTAGGTTCAAACCCCGGCTCAGCCGAGTGTTGAACATTTGTGTGACCTTCTTTCCCGCCAAAGTTGAATCAGCTTTCCATCCTCCCGAGGTCGGTAAAATGAGTACCAGCTTCTGCTGGGGTCTAACCTGCGATGGATTAGTGTC
>JAOCNB020144906.1:0-10414 GCA_026546465.2 Palythoa caribaeorum | reverse complement strand
AGAACCCTGATGATGACTTTTAAGTCGAAAACGTTTGGTTTTTATATAACTCTTAGATCAAAAAGTTTTTTAGCCTTTGAATTATTCTGTTAAAATACATTATACATTATACCACAATTTCGCTTTCATCTTTTGGCGAGAGGGAGACTGTTTTATGTATCGATTTCAGATGGACACAGTTCAGAAAGAAGCAAGTCGTTAGGTTGCTCAGTTTCATTTGAGTAATGAAACATGTTCTTGAGATCAGATGAAAATCAGTGAGAGAATTCTCGCAAACTTTGCTGAGGTTTGCACCAGGCTATGAAGGCACTGAGAGCATGTTGTGAAAACTTATTTTTTAGTCTTCAGCTTTGAGTTGTACTGATCAATTAGCGAGAATAGAAATTGTACACTACAAATACTCAACACTTAAAAGTCCTCGACATGGCGAGCATATTTCTAAGTTAGAGTTAAGCATCAATAATTAACCTCGTTCCCGGGCCTTTTCCCTGGAAGGTGGGTGGGGCGGGAAAATACCATGCCCTCGGCTGGTCATGTGATCAGCTTTTCCCGCCCCACCCAGCTTCTGGGGAAAAGGCCTGTGAACGAGGTTGTAAATAGCTCAGTTTCGCAATTGAAAAACTGTGACAAGTCGTACGACAATTTTCGACTATTTTACCTAAACCATTTTAGTAATAAAGCTATGCTCATTTTCACTGAATGCTTGAAAATAGAAATTTAGAAAATGTCTATTGTTTCACAAAATTCAGAAGTCTGCAAATCTTGAGAGCTCAGAGGGTAAACTAAGAGTTTACAGGTAAAACATGGACAAACAAAGTCAGTGTTATATTTTGTTATGCGGGTTCTGAAATTTAACAAAGAATTCAAATACTTCTGATTAGGTTCAGCTACAAATATACTCAAACCTAACCTAAAATGCAATTGAATTTCTTAGTCAATCAACTGTAGTGACCTTCTTTTGAGCTCTATCAAATGAGTTTTGTAAACGTTATCGTATTTATGAGGGATTTTACGATCATCAATTTTAAAAACAGCCGCCGCCGCCGAGTATTAACCGGTAGCTATGATATTTGCTTTCTAGAAGTACCGTTTCTTTAACTTAAAAAAATTTAAAAAATGCCTAGAGCTTGTAGTACTATTTAATGCAAAACAACAATATGCGAGAAAACCTTACTGAAAGCATTGTTTTAAAGAAATTGGAAATTTAGAGAAAACTAACGAAAAATCCTTCGGCAGTTCAAGGGCTGAAAGCTCTAAACCTGCATCGTTTTCAATTAAATTTAAGCTAGTGACTAGCATTAAGCTTTCTTATTATTACTTATCTGTATTCATTTTTCTTAATTGAAACAGGCATCCACTTATGAATCTATGTTTCTTTAACTCTTTAATCATTTGCTAATGTTAGCTGCATAATTCACATGACGCTTCTTAGTATTCCCACAGGCAAAATGTTTTAAACTTTATGCTTCGTAGTTCCAATTATAATGCGTTTCTTACCGACATAATTAAGTCTTCCCTTATTTATCACATGACACTCCCAGCCTCTTGTCTTTTCCTGAAATAGATAAGGAACACAGTTCTAGCATTTCTTCATTACATGCATAATTCAGTTTCCAAACTAAAATTAAAGCCTCTGCCTAAAGGTCTGGAGTAGCGAGATACAATCAGGCTCACAACTGTTTCTAGAAAGGGTAGAAATCTTCCCTTCTTTGGCAAATCGAAATCAACTGAACGTTTCTCATCAGATAAACTGAAATTAAAAAGTAGTTTTTTTTATTTTATTGAAACCGATATTTTTCATGAAGTATTTGTCATTCTGCGAACAGGAGTTTGTACGTTCAGTCATGTCGATACAGAAACAGCAGAAGTGCATGACTACTTTACATGGACCTTTGAATGTTTTTTGTTCGACGCTCTCACAGTCACAGTCAAATTTTTGTGTAGAACTGATATAAAATGTGTGACACTAACCGTATAAAAAACCAAGGCTTTTTGGATTCCCAAAATTTTATTAGGCTGCTAGAAAATATATATTTTTCTAAGTTTGACTGCAAGCCTAATTTGAATACACTAGATCAGGTAGGTAATATTTCGCCTAATTCAGTTAAATTTTTGTTTTGAAGCACTATTCAACTAACGTTATGTATAAAGTGAGAATTTTTTATCAGTCCTATTTTAGTCTTTATAGTATTCTTGGTTTGACTTTATCACGTACAGCTTTCGGAGTGGGCCTAATACTTTAATACTGTCAAATATGGCAAACCACAAGACTTCATCGCCATGTTAAATCAAGAATGTAAAATGATCGTCTAATGCCAGGGTAGAACTGAAAGTGTGATTCGTTTATATGTACTATCAATCGTTTTTGGGTTATTTTTTATCGTAACGAAGAATGCCGTATACAAAACCGAGGAATATGTGAGACCGAGTCACGTCAGGTCATCCTTCTGTATACACGCCCGGCATAAATGTAGGACAACCTATCTTCAAACATAAGCTAAATTTATTTAACTTTCTTAAATGATTAAAAGATAATAGAATTATATTTTTAAAACTCGGAGCATCAGCAAGTTTTCTGTAGCCTGTGTCCCACGTGAAGCACAAGTTATTGCCTGTAGTTAAGATCAATAGCTGTGAGTCTTTTACATAGTCATTTTGGTAAGTAATCGGTCTTTAGCTTAAAGGCAAATTCCTGTTACAGTCGTAGTACCCGAGAACAGATCTCCAAAGCTGTGAAATTCAATAATACATTGATATAACACGTTTAAAATTGATCTGTGAGTGGCTTATAAAAGGCCTGGCTGTTCCAGGGGGTAAATGTACACTCACTGCGACTCGAGCCGACTGGTTCCAGTCAGTATTTCATTTTGGGCTCTGAGCTACAAATGCTAGCTTCAAAGTCTTCCTTTGATGGTGAACTGAAGCTAAAATGATTTTGAGATCTCAGGTTAAAGGAAGGAAAAGGGTTCAGTTGCAAGAAAGAGTTGTGATCTAAACAGTGAAGATGGCTCTTGGCCCTCAGTTTAAAGTGTTGCTAGACCTTGGCATGTTCTCTAACTAACAAGAAATCTATAAACTATTGTGTTTTACCTTCACTCAACTAGTGTCTCCAATTTCCATGTAGTTTCTCTGGCCTTTTAAAAGCCCAGGAAATTAAATTATGAGCTTGAATTGAAATGGAGCATGTTAAATTTCGTGCGATCTAGCGAACTGTCGCACTCAAAGTAAGACCTAGAAAGAATGTTGATTATACAGTTGGCATTTTTGAACAATTTTATTGGTTCACACGTTTGTAAAAACCGTCAAGTGTTTTGTCAGCTGCCATAGATAGTGATTTACGACTTCTGAAACTTGAACCCTTTTTTTGGATTAGAAAAATAAATCGACTTTGAGCTTTAAAATTGTTGTTGCGGTTTCATTCTTTTCATATGCAGTTGTTTTTAAATCCGTTAGCAGGAACTGGCGAAGTATTCGCTTTCCGAGTGGTGACTCCGGGCGCACAAATTGTTACAAATAGAATTTAAATTGTACGGTTTTAATTAGTGCGATCCTGAAGGGCATCTCGCCTGGTCTTTTAAGCGGTAAACTAAACGTCAATTTTGTATGAAATCACCGCCCATCCAGCAAACCATACACAACCCATTCACGCACATTAAACTGGTTGTCGAACAGTTGACATTAAAAATTAATGTTAATCTTTGATTTTTCTTTCTCCCCTACTACATTTTCAGTCCATTCTAAACACATTATGGAGATAGTTTTGTGTGATACCTATTACCAGTTTTTAATTTTGGTTTTACCAGATGTATAAGTTATCATCAACATGACACGGTCGTCTGTTTTTCATAAATAATTGTTTGAATGCCACATGAGTTTTCTAGACCGAGTTATTCTCAAGATGAAAACGTTAGTTTTAAATTACACTTCTATTTTTACGTACTGAGTGTCTGAGTGTCGAATTAAGAAACAGTTGTCCGATTTCATTCAACTCTTTTCAAAAATTTTGAATGAAGGCATCGCATCCTTTTGAAAAAAAATTCTAGAAGTGCCTGAGAATGAAAATGAAGGTCGTGTCGCTGTGCTGAGGATAGTTTATAACGATGCAACTAAAAAGAAATAAATGAATTTTGAGTTCATTATGTTAAGCTATGATATGCTTGTTAAATCGTTCACTCGACTGTGCAAGATTCAGAGATGAATCGTTTCGTTATTGACTGTGAATTGGACCGGAAGCATTAGTGAATATCTTTGCCATTTCACGGTGTTGATTACACATATAGTACAAACAGATATCTCCTAATCCAATTTGGTCTCTTGGTCGGGTTCAACAGTCATAAAAATTATTCGATCTAAGAACACGGTCTCCTTAATACTTACTCACAGCTACTATTTCTCGCAAATGTACAGCCGGTATGGTATAACAATATTTCCCAATCTTTTTGTATTTGAAGAGAAAAAGATCGTGATTAGTTTTATCAATCACTGTTATCTCAGACGCCTTTTAAAGGATTAGACCAGGCGATGACAGTAATTAAATTAACTTGAAGACTCCCAAGGCTCTAGCCAGAGTTGACGCCATTACGATCACTAAAGTTGTTGACGCTAATTAATTCTTCAGACAATGCTTATAACAAGGAGTCGTATTTTGGATAGTCTTCCCACTAGCATGCATGAGAAAATCTCTAAATGGCAATATGATTATTTTAAAAAACAATAAACGCGATAGCTGCATGCAACAATATGTAGGTTGGATAAAATTCTCCTTAAGAAGTACGTAAAACACTGTATGCAGTACAGTACACTAATATTGTACACTTTAATTGTAATAGAGCTCTTTAAAAGTTAAAAAACGGTCCTAGGACTATTTCATAGTTTTCTATTTTCCAGATTTTTCCACGAGAAATCCCTCAGAACTTTCTTTTGTTCGGCATTTCATCTGAGACTAAATCACTTATGCCTCTGGCTCGTACATTTTCGTGTACACTTATATATCAGTTTATCAGGGAACCCAGCCAGCATAATTAGAGTCTTTTCGGAACAATTGAAAGGAATAAGCCATCCGGTTAGTTAAGTGGCGCGTAGTTTATTTATAATCAAGTTAATAATGACAAGAAAAAATGTTTAATTTCAACAATATGCAATGCTGTTACATTTTCGTCGCACGCAAGCGTTCACCAAAGAGGGACTGGATATTTTCATTTAACAACTAGTCCTATGTGATATTACTCAAACAAAAAGTCTTAACATGTATTTTGATGCAGACAGCATGGGAAAAATATAAAGAATTAACAAATTTGCTCCCTAACATTGTTTTAAAATTTAGAAACTAGCACAATAGTTGATTTGTAAAATAATATATAAGAAAGTCAAATTTAGGGATCTCAAATATTTCAAGCCTAAATTGTTTCTAATCACTACATATTTGTTAAAATTGGACGTAGGTTTGTTACATTTAATTCAGGGATTTTCATGATTCAAGGAAACATTCTGTAATTCATAAGTCCCTGTCTGCTGTCTACACACTGTGGTATAAGGTTTGATACTCTTTTAACTGCAAATTATTCTTTGTAAATGTTGCACACTAAAGACGCTGTTGTACTTAATCAAACCTGATTAACCGAAAAACAAGTTTATTTCCTTAATTCTATGCGGTATCCCAAAATAATTTTTTGCCTTTCCCCAACCTTGGCGTATGCGGTTGTCAGTGTGCTCCTAATTAAATTTTAGGATTTTTTTAGTCTCACGCTCTTGAAGAAAGGTTCTTATAAAAAGTGTTTTGCTTCAATTTTGAAAACTGTGCGTAACTTGATTGCATCAAAAATGGAGTTCAAGTGCTAATGGAAGCAAAATAAACTCTAAATACACGAAGTTACAATCACTGTCTGAGAATTGATGTTAGTTTGAAAAGGAAAACACGTGCGCCTCAACTGTCCAATCAGCACCACTCAATTTAACACACGATTGCCTTTGCTACCAAAATATATTCAACAAAAATTTTGTGAAAGATTGAGTGATGTAAAAAGAATGGAATGATAAACAGGAGAGAAGAGAAGAAAAGAAAAGAGGAGAGGATTGGAGAGGCGAGGAGAGGAGGGAAGAGGAGAGAAAAGAAGAGAAGAGTACTGTGATAGTTCAGTTTCCATAAAGTTTATTTTTGGCCTTTTGCAGAATCTTTTGTTTTCTATTTTTGCGTAAGTTTTCCTATCTTTTTCCTATTCAAATATTTTGCTTTCCCCCTTAGCTAAGCACTTTTCTAATTGCCCGATGCTAAAGTATGGAATGTTGACAATGAACGTAGGCGAGATATGGTTCGACAAAACTAAGAAACATCAGGCCAACTGGTCAGCAGTCGGACATATTAAAAAATGAACACTGAAATAAATGATTTATAAAACAAAAATAAGAGAAACGAGTCGCTAAAGGTTCGGTGAGTTGAATTTGGTGACGTTGCAAACAAGATTAAGAAAGTTAAACAAAATAATGTTGTCCTTGCTGTAATTTTTTTTATTATTAATGTTGTATAAGAAATTGGCAGGGAAAATAAAATGTCTCGGAAGTATTAAAACGTGGAATATGTAAAGCATAGTTAGTTAGGACGACCTTAGGTGAGAAAATAAAGTCAAGAGATTTCAGGAATAATGAGTAATTATTCACCGAAGTGGAGGTCCTTCGAGTCACGAAAGCGACTGACACTGAGATGAATAATTACATTAGCATATACCCAACCAGCGAATCAGTGAGAAACGTGCTTTTTGAAAAAACAATTTTTTTTATTCATCGCCAAGCATATTGCAAGACGTGCGAGACTTTGAATTTGTTTACTTGTGAAAAGTTGTTCATGAATCAAACAATTATTAAAAGTTACTCGAAATACGTTCACCCCAGATTTTATTGACTTTTTTTGTTGTTTTTTTCAGGAACTGCCGGATTATTTATTTCTAAACTTTAAGGTTCGCTGACAACTTTTGGGGCGCGCCGCCATCTTGTTTTTCCCGATCGCTAATCAGTGAATATCCTAGATATTCACGTTTTAGGGAACCAATCAGAGCGCGCAAAAAACACTATTCGGTGGTTGGGTATATGCTAATGCGAGATAAAGCAGGATAAATTTCTCTCGACGTAGCAGCAACATGTGCACACTTCAAAGCTTTTCAAAGTGAAGGTAACGCGAGATAAAGTTAATGCATGCTAGGAAAAGATAACACAAGATAAAGAAAACACAAGGTAATACATAATTAGTGTATAGCGTACGTTTATGGAATCAGATACCTGCTCATATTAGAAAATTATAAAAAAAAGCTTTCATAAAAAGTAGTTAAGTCAACTCTGCTGAATAATTTACATTTAATGTCTACTTTATTGAAATCTCCAAACTTTTTCAATGATGGCATATTTTGCAGTATTAGTTAGTAATTGTAGTAGTTTATTTTTTCCCCTGGCATGTTATTTATCATTGCTTTCGTTTCTCATATTAGAAATTTCCTTAGCTTTTCACTCTTTCTCGCCCTTTTTCCCTTTGTATTTTTAACATATTTAAGTATTTGCGTTTTCTCGTAATAAATTTTAGTCTGCCCCTTTTTAGCATTTTACTATTATGCAGGCAAAAGATTTTGTGTATTACACTACTAACAAAATTATTGTTATTGCTATTGCTAACGTAAACTGGTTACACTGGCATCCTTTTACGAGTATAAGTGGCCCATAAATGCGGGATCTTATCTTCGGTTTCTGTATTATTAAGTAGATGAGAGTCATTGAGTCCCCTGGACAGGACACTAATCTATGGCCGGCCACTGAGGACGCAGCAGAAGCTGTTACTCATTTTACCAACCTCGTAAGAATGGACAACTTTGGTGGAAAGAAGTTCACACACGACTGAGCCAGGATTCGAAGCCGAGACCGTGTGGTTGAAAGACAGAGATCCTACCATTGCGCCAACGATGCCGCTGTTACAAGGTAAAAGGAACCCAAGATTAAGGTAACACAAGATAATTAAAACATAACACGAAGATAAAGGTAGGACAAGATTAAGGGCACAGAAGGTAAAGGTATACAAGGTTAAGGTAAAACAAGGCAAAGTTAGCACAAGGTAAAGGTGCTACCTTTAAAGGTAATAAAATAATACAAGGTTACGGTTGCACAAGTTTAAAGTAACTCATGATAAAGGTAACACAAGGTTAAGGTAACACATGGTAAAGGTAACATGCGTTTAAGTTAGCACAAAGTAATGGTAACCCAAGGTTCGGGTAGCTTAAGGTTTAGGTAGTACATGGTAAAGGTAACACATAGTTAAGATAACACAATATAAAGATTTTAGAAGGTTAAAATAACACAAGGTAAAGGTAACAAGGTTAAGGTAGCACAAGACAAAGGTAGCCCAAGGTTTAGGTAATACAAGGCTTAGGTAACACAAGGTAAAGGTAACACAAGGTAAAGGTAACACATGGTAAAGGTAATACATGGTTAAGATAACACAATATAAAGGTTAAGGTAACACAAGGTAAAGGTATCATAAGGTTAGGGTAGCACAAGACAAAGGTAGCCCAAGGATTAGGTAACACATGGTAAATGTAGTGCAAGATTAAGGTAACATAAGATAAAGGTAACACATGCTGAAGGTAACACATGGTTAAGACAACACAATATAAAGGTAATGTAAGGTTAAGGTAAATCATGGTGAAGGTAACATAAGGTTAAGGTAGCACAGGGTAAAGGTAACCCAAGGTTTAAGTAGCACAAGGTTTAGATAATACAAGGTAAAGGTAATGCAAGGTTAAGGTAACACAAGATAAAGGTAATACAAGGTTAAGGAAACACAAGGTAAAGGTAACATAAGGTTAAGGTAACACAAGGTAAAGGTAACATAAGGTTAAGGTAGCACAAGATAAAGGTAACACATGGTAAGGGAAATACAAGGTTAAGGTAACACAAGATAAAGGTAATACAAAGTTAAGGTAACACAGTTGAAGATAGGCTTGTACTTTTTATGCTGTTCCCATATCAAACTTTTAGTCGAGTTAAGTATTTAATTTGATTTCAAAAGGGAATTTTTAATAATGTTTGGAACTTTGAATCCTGTTGCCCCTTAAAGTGTGTTCAGCCTGAACTAAACGTAATCTATCCTTACAGTAAGGGAATAAAACAGCATCGCGCGTGTTTCTAGACAATAAAATAAAAAGCTATGACGTAAGAGGGCACGAGAAAAGTGTTGAGAGAAAACGGGGCGAGGCCGAGTTTTCTCTCTGCTTTTCGAGTGCCCTCTTACATTATAGCGTTTTATATTAATGTCTAGAAATACGCGCGATGCTGTTTTATTCCTTTTAGAAAATAACTATAAAGAAAAATAAGTCTTGAGTTATGTGACGTCATTCCGTGATTTATGTTCAGTTATATAAAATAGATTTGGAGCCAATCAGAGCGCGTGATATTTCAGGATTATTTTCTAACTTTTATTATCACTCGTTTTCCATATCTTGTCACCTACTCACTCGCTTGTGATTTGATACAATTGCAAAAATCTCATAAATATAAGCGATATTAACTTATTAACATGTAATAATCTGTGTTTGTGTTTAAAAACGCTTTAACTTCTCAGGTTCGAGAATTAGACATCAGTCAAATGAAACGAGACAGATTATACAATAAATAAGTTGATTAGAAGAGGTACTTTGTCAACATAAATATTAAGGTAGTTGTTTGAAAATGAAGACCTTAAGGACCAGCTAAATGTACAAGTTCCATTTGAATTAAAGGAAAATTATCCAAGGCTTTTCACTCGCCATACTGTAGTAACAGATTGAAGAAGAGCCCTTTAGCAAGAGCTTTTTTCTTCCCCAATTCACAGTGGTCCATCACAACAGAACATAATATACTAGCGAATAAAGATTTTTCTATGGCTATCCAATGACAAGACGCCATATTACCTATATACCTATTCTGCAAGTAAACAACGCAGTTTCAAGACAAATGTATTTCCAAAACATCTTCCATTCAGCGTTATTGGCTCTTCCCAGGTGATTGTGATATGGACGCCCCTACTAACCATGTTCAATGCTGCCCCTGTATTTCTTATTTTGCTTGGTTATTCAGAATGCATTGGCACTTCACAATTGTGAACGTTTTTTTAATATATCAAACCAAATAGTGATGGTTATGTGAATATGATAACACATTTGTTATTCAGAATACTTTTAATTAATCAAATTATGGGCTAGGATAAAACGTTTTTCTCAACTTAGCTAATTAAAAGGTGATGATCATCTTAATACGATAAAACATTTTTTTCGCAAGGAAAGGTTAAAATTATAAGTTATCTACAATTATTATAATTTTTATAATATAATTTTTATTCATTAACTAGCTTTCACTTATAATGTATTGTATTTCATTCATTTCATTAAACTGATGATGGCAT
>JAOCNB020144801.1:0-10416 GCA_026546465.2 Palythoa caribaeorum | reverse complement strand
TAACGTCCAATAGCCCGAGATAGCGAACCAATCAGAATGCTTATATCGCCAAGGTCACTGAGTTTGTATATACTAAAACTTGTTATTTTTAGTTGGCCTTATACTACTATGTGGGAATAAAAACAAATCGTGCAAACCCAGCAGTGGTAAAAAAAAATCTTGCAGACCCAAAATCACCCAAAGAAAATCGTTCATAAAAAAGCTGCCCACCCCCCTCCCCGGAGTTCTGATGGTGCACCACTAATTGCTTTAAAATGTTTTATCCACTAATTCAATTGCGAGACGATTCGGTATTTCATTTAAAAATCGTTTATGGGTCCATAGATACGGCTCATGTGATTTGACCTGACAGTGAGTTGAACCAACTGACTGATTGCCGCGGATAAGTTGACGAGAGCTAATTCAAAATCTATATGCTAAAACAAATACAAATGGCTTAAGTGATTAAAAAAATTAAAAAAAAAAAAAAACGAGGAAAAGAAACGACTAAAGAATCAAGTATCACGAAACCTTTGTACTTTTATTTTTCTGGTTTTGAACATGTTTTTAGCTTCAGAAGCAAAGCTGTTCGCCCTTTTTGGTTGATAGCTATCAAGTGTTCTTATGGGCACAACAACAATTTGTTCCTTGCCCTTTAAAAAAACGAGCAACTTAAAACCTCCACATAATGATACTATGGTTAAATTTCACTAAATTCGGTGTGATGCGGGAAAAATATTCATTTTGCCCAGACCGTCGTATTGTCTACTGTGTGAGACGGACGGAAACGATACGCCTGAAGGGATAGGCCTAAAGTTTGATACACAAGTCTGTGCGCCCTTTTTTAAAATGAGAATTATTCGAGCAATTTTAAATTGCTATTTCCTGTGGAAGTGAAATAACATTTCATTTCAATAAGCATGCAGGTATCTGCTGTAAGCCCCGCTGGCTTTTCTGTTTCTCGAAATGATATAACACTCTCTATTTCATAGCAAGTAGTAGGAAATAAAAAAACTATTCTGCTGAAAAGAGAGTAAATAACTGGTGAATGAAGAAGTAAAAAAAAACGCCTTCAGAGTTTTGTTCATGGAAACCACTGATTAGTTTCAATTAACAGATACATTCTTCGCCCATTCAATGCCAATTTGATCATCTGTTTACTTTTCTTTTATTTGTTACCACTAAATGAAGGGGATGGAATGAGCAGCAATCTGGGTGTCTGAAGGCACCGTCAGTTTTTATATATACAAGCTACGACACAAACTAAAATGTTATAAAAGGACGCCGTTCCGTCTTGGGAGGCGAGTTTAAGAATACACGTATAAACGTATAAAATCAATGATGAGGCGATAGGTACCCCATTGTGAATAAACACAAAACTAGCAATTCGACAATTAAAACCTAAAACCCATACAAAATAGCCGAAGGTTTTCTGGTTTGTTGTGGTATCCCGGGAGTGATCTGTATCCGTCTATATTTTCACGCAACCCTCTCCTCTCCTTACGAGAGAAAATTAACAGTCATGTTGAAAAAAGGAGTCTGATTGAGGTTTTTGGAGCAAATCCGTCCAAATTTTATTTCGGATTTTCTGCTTTCGTTTCCTGGTAAAAATATTTTGCAATCATATACGCAAAGAATGAAAACAATTAAAAACTGAGATAAAAACAAAAACCGAAATTTAGCCACACGAAATGAGCCTTCCGTTGGGACTGTTGGTTGAACCGTCTTGCAAAAACAGTTGATAAAAGGAGAGTCGAAATTTCTTTGAAACAACATCTTTTTTCGAACCTTCCTAGATTTTTGTACGTCAACTTTAAATATATTACTATCTGTGAGTAAACCCAAATACGTTGCTGTGTACAGAATCCATCAAACTATAAAAATGATAAAAGTTAAAGCTAGCGTTTGTCAAAGTAGGTGTTAGATGGTGTTTTTCGCTGTTGTGATGAATCGGTTTGTCTCGCTCAGTCTGATTTTTCAATTAAAAGAAAAAGCAATTTTACTCCAAAATATATATGTCTACATAACGCATACAAATTATGTAAATAACAGAAAATTCTAGGAATAAAATCATATTATGTTTTATTGCTTCTTGTCAAGGAACTGTCGCGGGTTAGATGCAAGATGTTTTCTCCATAATAAAAGCGATATTACATTCATCAGTTCAAATTACTTTTCGTGCTGGCAGATTTTCAACCTAGCAATTTTTAAACATTTTTAACATCGTACGATGATCATTCGTTGCACTGAATGAAAACTTTTCTGAAAGACTGGCGTTTTGTCCGTTGTTATGAGTTTGAATTAGGAGTTAGCTGTGTTAAAGAAGATTAAAGTTCGACCTCGAAAAAAAATCTCATGTATAAATAACTCGAGATTATTCGAATCATTTCAATTTGTTTTTGTTTTTGTTCAGGAGTTAATGAAATAAAGACGTCATATGCACAAAACGATTGCTAATTCTAAACTAACTTTAAGCACGTTCCAATTCTTTTTAACGAACATGACCGGCAAGTCTGGACAGGTGCAGCATTGGGCCTACATGAGAATGCAACTCATTGACATCAGCTACGTTGTCCAACTATATTTGCAAATTACTGCCTTTGTACTTTTTAACAAGGCAACAATTTGCATACAAATAAAAGAAAATGAGAAACAAACGTTTATGTCGGTCCAACACTGTATGAAAAGGGAAAAAAGCAAGCTAATTTGCAATCTGACTGGCTTTTCAAAAAAAAAAAGAATTTGCGCATTGCTTTTTCATTCTTTGAAAACAATTTAAAATATTTTGTCGATGCGATAAAAAAATACTGCGTTATTACATTTTAAAACTTAATCTCAACGAATTTCTCCTAAACGATGGAAAAAACTTCTGACCATAAAAGGAAGTTTTAGAAGCCACTACGATCCTGTGTTTAGTTTGATTGATCGCACGAGAATCATGAAATTAGACTAATTTTGGCGGGCGCCTTTTTAGAAAAGTTCCTTTGTCGGCGATGCGCTAAATCCCCGAAGTGTTGCTTGTCTTCAATTAAGTTTAAGAAATATAAACGCCATAGCCATTCTGTGGTCAGATGTTTACCGTGTACAAATAAGATATTGTTTTAAAACCAATCAGAAATCCTGCTCTGTTTTGCGAGTCACATTTCATTCGGAAAAAACAGAAAACGTCTGTCTCTCACAGTCGGCCACGCAAACCGGGCGAGCCGGTTACAGTCTCCCTGCAAAATATTTAACAAGGAATAAAAGAATGGGACTATATCCTTAAGAACGGAACCAAAGTTGAACCTCATTGTAATACGAAATAAAAAAACACTATAGTTAATGTTGTAGACAAACTCATATGTCTCCTACGGATTGGAAATAAGAATGGCTAACAGCTGGGGGAAACACATGTATTATTCATAGCGTCACATCAACCAACACTTTGGCTTTTCTTGTTGGCCCAGCCAGACTAACACAAAATTCGAACATAAAAAGGCCATAATCGATTTGAAAACATGTAGGACTTTCTTTTAGAACAAAATTTTGTTTTGACCATTCGTAGTGTCAGCAAAAAGCCGACTATCCCGCATTATTTAGGAAGCATAAATATTTCAAAAGCCAACACATCTCGGCGACTTTGCAATCACAAGTTTTTCTTCGGAACGGGATATTGGTAATTTCATAGTACTTATTTTATACGAAACAAAACGAACTAAATTTGCTAATGTTTATTCTAGAGAGGCCAAAATGGTATCGTCAGAAAAAAAACGAAATAAGAAACAAAAAGAAATTAGAAAGTCAAATATCGACGAGAAAACCTGGCAATCACGCCATAATTGTTCTACAAATCATGTACGGCTTTATATTCCATGAAAACAGAAATACACACTGACAATAAAGAAAAAAAATTCGATCTTCAGCACTGACATAATCCGCTTGTGTTAAAATATGTTTTCTTTTAGTTAACTCTTTCACAAAGTTAGTAAAATCGCTGTTTATCTGAAAAGGCTGACGCTAAAATGTAAATTTACGTCGCTGTGTTTGAGATGAAAGTGAAAGTGAACAAAGTGATTTTAGATTTGATTTCTACTTATTCACAAACTAATCTGTAAAAACATTTTCAGAAATCGTTTAAATGCTGAAAACTCGTTTCTAAATCTCAAAAAAAAAGTATCTAACCGTAGTTACAATTAGAATATATGAAACAGTGCTTCAGAGAAATATTTTTTGGGGCATCTCAAAAAAAAAAAACCTGGAAGTTTTGTTACAGTTTTCAAAACACCTTCCGAACTATCAGTTGTGGAACTCAGCAAATCGAATGAAACGTCGCTACCGCCAACCCAACGAGGAAAAATTATGCGGTCTCAATCGCAGATTACAAGGACAATACTGCAAAATACTGCACGTTTTATTGGCGACAGGTACAAACAGGTGAAGCGTAAAGAAACTTGAATGGTAAATCGTCCAACGCGCGCTGGTTTCCTTTTCAAATTAGCTCATTATCCCGCCTCCCTGGATGGTCTGCGGCCGGCAGCGATGACAGACGAGCTACTTCATAGGAAAGACAATCAATTGCAAAGGCAACGTGTGAACGGATAAAATTCATTTTCTCTTTTGAAAACCCACACTTTCAGATCCACGCATTTGTTGTAATTTACACACGAGACTTTATAGCAGTGACTTCATCAACTCACCCACCCATGTAGCAGATTGGTACGAGTCACGTGACTACCCGGTGCCCTCGGCTCATTTGATAGGCCACCTCGCCACCTGATTATAGACTCGTGTTTTAATTAGCATTTAGTGTCAAGGGAAGGCCGGCCAGCTTTGGCGGCGGAAAAAAGTGTATTATTATTATTATTCTATGGCTGCAACGGAGCTCCCAAGTCGATCTAAAATTTTTTACAAATTTCTCCGTGGAAAGCTTTGACGTGAATCACAGGGTTAAACGACTTGTGGCGAAAATATGGCCGACATGACACGAAGACCGTCTTCTATTCCTTCTGAAGAATATTACAAAGCGCGAATGGCGAATTCCAGCCAACGCGCTACAAGTCGATCGCAGTCAATTCAAGGTGCTGATGTGCCCCCTCGTACTCTGTCAGGATTTATATCGGCCAATCGGGCATTATTTTTATTATCAGAGGAAAATTGTGTTCGCCGTGTGTGCAAGAAAATCGTTGAGTCTAAAGTATCCTTCAAGCTGCCTTTGATTTGCGCTGTGTTTTCATTCCATGGCGTTGTCCATTCTTGTGCGTGCTCGCCAGAATTCTATGCGTTTTGCTCCATGTTTTTCTATCGTGTAATCTCTTGTGCTTTCTTATACCATAGCACACTAACTGGCGACTGTTCTATGTTTTTCTATTTATTATATCCCGATATTTTTTGTCCAGAGTTCCTTTTGTGTTGCTGCTGTATTTCCTTAACAGAGACCAAGCCTTTTGAATATTTCATTTTGTTGACGATTTTTGTCAACTGTATTCTACTGGCTGCCAATACTCCACTTCCCAAGGGAGACAAATCAGACCTGAACATTGAACTGGTAAGAAAATACTCAGATGAAAAGTTTCATGAATTTGTTGTTGGCCATATCTGTAAGAATTGCACACTATTCCGGCCATACAGAATGTGTTCCGCTCTAGCGCAGCACAACCCGATACCAGCTATTCTCTCCAATTATACTCAGTCTGGTACCTGCTTGTCGCCTTCAAATTCTAATCAAGTTCTTTCTCTCTCTTTTAGGAAAAGGCAGAGATTTACCTGTTAGCAATATTCTGCCTGGAGGCTCTGTTAAAGATCGTAGCACTGGGATTTGTTCTACATCAGGATTCCTATCTTAGGTCTGGATGGAACGTACTCGATTTTGTCGTCGTGGTTACTGGGTAAGGATAAGTAATTCATCGCTGTAAATCCTCAAACAATTTTCCATAAGGAGTATCAGTGCTTAGAGTGAGAATATTGTGTGTGTCTTTCCTACAATGTTACTCCCTACCTGTGCACACTGATACTCCTCCCGTGCTTTGAGTTAATCACAGAGCTTGTTGGTCTTCGCGCGCTTCAAGTGCCATTTAAAAATTTTCCCCATCGGGCACAAACCGGCTTCTTTTCGATGGTCAATGGACCGTATCAATTCGATATTGAAGTAGGAATTACAGTTCGTTCGTTTTTAAATGATTAAATCATCAAAATAAAGCAGCCACGTTGCCGAAATGCGACGACCGAATCGGAACTATTCCACATGGACTCAAGATGGCAGTTTGAAATATTGGTGATTTCCCTTTCGTTCAACCAGTTTTACCTCGAAGATTGGTAGATAATTCTTAATAAAGCGATGTAAAACACAAAATAGCTTTTCGCTTTTTTATTTTTATAACACATTTTCTGTACTCCACCGGATTAGCAATCAAACAGAGAAGTCAGTTCGGTTTCAGATCCAGTGTCATTTAGTTCCTGACGTGAACTTGGGAGATTGATTTCTCAAAATACTGCCTGAAAGCTCCCAATAAATTTGAACGATAACTTAAAAGCTATCTTTAAAAAAATGAACTAACAGATCGATAACACAAAAACGTACTCTACGGTGATATTTTCTGACTTAATCTCACGAGGGAAGGCTGGAAAATAGATCGAGTTTTCCAATCATGAAAACTTTGGGATGTAAATAATTAAAATCGCATAGTATAAACAAGCCTTACCGAGAGTAAGCGGACAAGTATGCAACCAGCAATTTAGTTATATTTTCCTAATAGAAATAAATTTGTACTAATTCATAAAATCCATCGTAAATGTGCTTGGAGTAAATTTAAGTATAGCAGCCACATTAGATAAAAATTTTCAATTAATCTTCGGTATGTAGGTGAAAAGCAACTTGGCACGCGCGCTAACGGAATAGAAAAACACTTGAATTACACAAACATGGCTGCCACACTTATATCTGGCAAGAACACAACAGTGAATACTTCAGTTGGTATTTAAATCTTAATCTCCTGTAATCTTACTAAAATTACACATTAGTTTTTGGAACGCGGTCAGTGCTGGTCGCCATTTTATAACAAATATTTTAGTTCGACATATTTACACTGAATTTTTGAAAACAGACCATTACGATCAGAAATTTAAACGGATGTCGCTATAGCAACATTTTCAGACGAGAAGCTTATTTCCGAATAATTTGATCTGACATCAGTAAGAAACAGGATGCACCTTTGACAGTTCCCGAAACTTTTAGCTTAACTTTCACAAAAATATTGTTGACAGCTTATAAAATCGTAGACAAACCCGAGTCAAGAAAGTTTACGACCTTTTCGATCGACTCCAAACACAAATCCTTTAGCGACAGATTAGCTTTCTAGTCTGACAAAGTTCCTTTAGTGGTATTTTAATTTCAAAAATTACTCCTCAAGCTAAGTGTAAATGTATTTTTCGTTATTTTAATGTTCTTATTACGTGTACGACCGCAACTCTTTACCATTCATGCGTTCAAACCACAAGAAGATAAAATGTTTATATCAATATTTGAATATTCAGTGGGAGCAGAAAAATGCAATTTATGCTGTTTATAGTGAAATAGTCTTTTGGTCAGAAAATTGCCTAGCGAGCTAACGATTTGTTTGAAAGAATTGCGTCTGGTCATTAGAATATTTGAACAATTGCCATTGTGGTAACAATAACACAATGATACTATTTGCTCTTTTGAATCGCGAAAGCAACATAAGTGCGTTTTTCTTTTTATAGTTATAGTTTAAGAACAACAGAATTCCTGATTACAGTATGTTATGCTCAGAAGCAAAGATGCTTGGCAAAAAAATAAATGCCATAACTCTTACATACTAAAAGCAATACCTCACACTGATTTTATTTTTCTCTTAATATCAATGAGACTACGTTTTTGCACGCACAGAAAGCATAATTGATCGCCGAGAAATAACCATTTATAATTGGATGTAAAAATGAGTGCGAAAACCCTCTAAAATGGTAGAATAGCTTCTTGTAAGAAATATGTTTGAATTTTCTCATCAAAACAAGTCATGGAAAGTTGTTGTGTGAAAAAATATAATAAATCAAACAATATCCAATTTAAGCTGCCTGTGTATATTGAATATATTTGATATAACGTACAGACTGCTACTGGTGCAAGTACCGTAAAATCCCCAAAGTAACAGGCCCCGTCGCTTTCGGATTTAGAAGAATCCTCTTTGAGAGGGAGATGAGTTAAATGGAAGAAGAAGAAGAAGAGTAGGATTTGGGACCGCTGATTTCGATGGGCCGCTATTTTCTAAAGCTAAATCCTTTTATAAGAGCCGGTGCTTATCTCCGGTTTCTGTAGTGTTAAGCGGATGGGAGTCATTGACTTCCCCTGGACGGGACACTAATCCATCGCAGGCTAGCACCCAGCAGACGCTGGTACTCATTTTACCAACCTCGGGAGGATGGAAAGCTGAGTCAACTTTGGCGGAAAAGAAGGTCACACAAATGTTGAACTTTCGGCTGAGCCGGGGATTGAACCTGGGACATTGTGGTTAGAAAGCAAAGATCTCACCACTACGCCAACCACGCCGCCGTGGTTTTGACAAAGGTCAAATCTTTGGACGTAACTCAGAAGAGCCAGGAGCGATGAGTGGTTTTCTCGCGCCTCTCATTCGAGTAGTTCACGTCACGTTTTTTCACTTGCATGTAGAGAGTGCTTCTTAACTCTTTCAGCCCCAGGTATTTTATCAACATCTAACTTCTCCTTACATAACTCAAACGAAATGATATAACTGGTAATGAGAAATATGGAATTGATCAAATTGAATGAGCTGTGGAAGTTGAAAAGTCAAATTCTCCCAAACTGCTAATATTGAAAGTATGGAGCTCAGTTGGGAGAATTTACCAACACATTGTTTGTCATGTTTAGGGATTAAAGGGTGAACTCCACCGTTGCCTCCCACTTTATTTAGGCCTCTTGATTACAATTACAACTTTAATTCAATTCTTCAATATCCGATTATATTTTTTTTGAAAGGTGATTCCCCCTACCCTCCCGCGTTGATAAAACTCCCCGCATATTTGAAAGCTAAGGGTGTCAGCTTCGCATCTTGGCTAAAATGCAATTCTGTGCACATTTTATGGATTGTGGGTTAAAACACAATTACAGATGTAGACAATCCAATATCATTTTGTTAAACCAGATTAATAAGAAACTGGGACTTTGAAGACGCGTCAAACCATATTTACCTCTTAGTGTCAGGATTGTTAGTACTATTTGCAGGTACTGAGACAATTCGTATTAACAATGATTTCGTAATACATAGACAAGTAAAAACAAGCGATAAAATTTCCGGACGTTTCGGCGACCTCATGACACCATTATCAAGGGTACAATTAAATGAAAATAAAATTAACAAATGCGAGTTCAAGAGTTATAACTAATTTACATAACGGAGCTGGCTACACGAATACTTTAGCACGGATAGAATCCGTGTGGGTGTTAATTGTTTGATGTAGAGCATCTCGTTGACAAGACAATCGAATTTGTTCATGCATTTCTTCATGCAGAACTTTAAAACATCTAAGGAGGTCCTCAGGGACACCACCCGCGTGGTCCGTTGTCATAGTGCTTGCATACTGAAGATGACGTGCTTTTATGGCCATTCACGGGGCATATAAATGCCCGCGCGTGTAGCCAACATAACTCCCTGTATTGCACAGGTACCGCTATGTAAATTAGTTAACTCTTGAACTCTCATTTGTTAATTTTATTTTCATTTGTTCCCTTGATTATGGCGTCACGAGGTCGCCGAAACATCGGGAAATTTTATTGCTTGTTTCTACTTGTCTATGTATTACTGAGACAATGCAGCTATTATGGTTGACCTTCCAATCCCTTATCTTAAGAATGCCCGATTTATCTTAAACCTTGCCCCGCGTGCTGCTGTCGGTAATCGATGGATTCAAGATCACTCGCCCCTTCCTCCCTCATCCTCGCAAACTTTTACTTACATTCTTTACCATCACTGCTCCCACTAGCTAGTAGCGACTTTGTTCCCTCGCCGGCTGAGATAATCACTCCCCATGTTGCTGGCAAGGAACCAGATCTTGTAGACTTTTCAAGATTATCCCGCTCCCAATCCCTCTCCTCCATTCCCCTCATCCTCCCAAACTTTTACTTACAATTTTTACTATCACCACTCCCCGTGGTAACGACTTTGTTTCCCCGCCGGCTGAGGTAACCACTCCCCACGTTACTGGCGAGGGACCAGATATTGTAGACTTTGCCTGGTTCGGGAGCGAGACTATAAAACGAAATGTATCATATATTCATATATTATACAGTTATAGTATGTCCAATCATTGCTGTTATGTTGTTGAATCAATTTCTTCTTAAAGATTAGTTTTAGTTTTAGTAACTATTAATTTATTATATACGCTATGTTGTATTTTTTTTATATCAAGGGTGGCGGAAGCAAATTGGGG
>JAOCNB020144800.1:0-18189 GCA_026546465.2 Palythoa caribaeorum | reverse complement strand
GCGTGCCAGCCAATTAAGAACCACTATTTTGAGGTGACAATACCACAAAATGTTGGCGTCTCAAAATAAAAGAAAGCACCTACTGAATCGCGATACTTTCATAGACTAGCCTAATTTTCATTTTTGTTTTTCAGAACTGGAGGAAAATCTGGATAAAGCAATGAAGGAGAAAGCTGACCAGAACCAAAAATTGGAAGAGCTACAGGTAATTGCCTGGTTTGGGTGTGCTCTGTGCTGCATTTATGAAACTATGATGATACTATAAAAACAAACTTGAAAAATAATATGTTGTTACATATTGTTATTGAGTGTGCTTTATTTTACAGATGTATTTTAAATTATTATGTAAAAATGCACGTTTGATGAATTTTGTCAATAAAGATGTATTGGTTTTAACCAAATTTAGCCTTAATTTTTTTTTGCGAGACTAACTGATGAAGAAAATTGTTTGTCAAATTATTCGCAGAACGCGGAAAAGGAAGTTTCAGAAGCGATGCAGAATCAGTCAAAAAATATGGAGAAGTCTGCAAACAAGAGGAGTCTGCTTGTGAAAAAGGTAAGTTTAAAAACAACGGCCTATCTATTAGTCAATCAGTCTATCAGTCAATCAATCTATTAGTCAATCAATCTATTAGTCAATCAATCTATCCGTCAATTAATCTATCAGTCAATCAATCTATCAGTCAATCAATCTATTAGTCAATCAATCTATTAGTTTTTGGGAGGCAGCATAGCTCAGTGGTCAGGGTACCCGATTTCAATGTGGTAAACCTGGGTTCAAATCCCACATTGACCACTGATTGGATTTGCCTTCAGGTTAATTTCACGCTTGTAAATAGCCAACTGGTCTGCCTCCTGCCAGTTAGGATTCTTGATTGTGTTTTAGTCTACTTTATGCTCGAAGATACTAGCTTTAAAGCCACTCTGAAATTCGAACTAAAATAAAGTAGTGTTTGTTTATATTTGTTTAGGAATCAATACTGTCTAGGTATTGTTGTTTTTGTTATTGTCACTGTTTCGGTTGTTGTGTTCTGAATTGTTTGGCTATGCCTGATGGTTGATGATCTATTAACTGTTGTGTTGCTACCAACAAAAACAGAGAGATGAGTGCTTGTTAAAGATAAGGGACATAGGGAGCTTGCCTGCTGATGTGTTTCAAAAGTATTCCAACATGAACGTCAAGGCAGTAAGTATTGGTTACCTTTGGTGAAACAATTCGTGATTGTTTATGGTATTCCAAAATAGGGGTCTTGGTGTGTATCTTTAAGCCTAGTAGTCAATAACTTTAGCACTTATTTCCAGTTTCCTTAGATGAGAGTCTTTCACTCACTCTAGACCGACACAAATCCGTCGCATGTTAGCCCAGCGTGTCCACAGCTGAGTCTACTAAAACAAGGCAAAGAGTGTCTTGTTCAAGGACACAATACAGTGGCCTGGCCAGGATTCCAACTGGAGACCTGTACAGACCTTTTTCACGCTTCCGCAATCTTAGATTGAAAAGAAGGCTGGATGGCAAAGGCAAACCTGTTCGAAAAACTCTCGTCTCCGTTCACTGGTCACATTTAAACTGATATACAACTTTTAGTCTGCTAATGAGGGCAGGTTTGGGCTTAGCCAACACTTACATCAACGTATTAAAGAACATTAGGGAAAAACCACCATCGGAGAACACAGGTGGACACACGGAAACGTCACTCTTTTAATCTTTCAAATCATTTTAATATTTTTAAAAAATGCAAAAATAAGTGGGACTGTCTCATGTTTGAGATGCTTTTTGTTTGTTTCTTAAAACCAAATCGAAATAAACAAAAAGATTTATTAGCTCTAAGTTGTTTTAAATATGTTATTTACTTCGCTTCACTTCATGACTCTATCCTTTTTAATTCACTTTTCTTTTTTAATTAGCATAATTTGTCCCTAGTGTATTTCAAGAACAATATTTGTATTTAATCTATTATTAACTAATTTTATTCTCAGTTTTATCTTGATAATGGTGTCAAGCAGACATCGAAACGTCGATTCCCATTTAGCGTTAATTTTTATGACCAAAGTTTTTAAAATCAAACTGGTAATATAAACCCTATGGGAAATCTAATAAAGGTATTAATTGATTAATAAAGGGGGACACTACAGATGGTTCAAATTATTACGTTTCAAGTGAATATTGTGCGCAAGAATATATTTTAATATTTGTTCTTTAATTGCAAGGGGGTTCCATTATTTCTATAAATTTGACAAATTCTTCCTTTCCCTATTTTGTAGAAAAAGGTTTTGGTGAAGAGTAAGTCTTGAGTTTTGCACGAAGTGCTGTTAACTTCTGATGAGGATCGATTGTTAAAATTTTGTATTCATCTGTTCATGTACCAGTTATGGAAGAGATTACATCACTGTAACGAAGAACTGAAGAAGTACAGCCACGTCAACAAGAAGGCCTTGGACCAATTTGTCAATTTTTCAGAACAAAAGGAAAAACTCTTAAAGAGGAAAGATGAGTTGGATAAAGGGTACCAGGTAACTATGGCTGACTGATGAGTATAATGGATATGCACAGTAGTTCACTGAAATCTTTTCAGCCTTTTACGAAACTGAGCTGAACATTTTTAATTGATATTTTTGTAATTATTAACGGTTACCTTGTAGTATCGTTAAAACATGAAAGAATAGCAAATCTGGACAGTACCATTGTTATAATTCTTATGATGATAGTGATGATGATATTGATGATGATGATGTTTATGATGATAGTGTTGATGATGATGATGATGTTTATGATAGTGATGATGATAATGATGATGATAGTATTGATGATGATGATAGTATTGATGATGATGATAGTATTGATGATGATGATAGTATTGATGATGATAATGATGATGATGATAGTGTTGATGATGACGATGATGATGATAGTGTTAATGATGATAGTGTTAATGATGATAGTATTGATGATGATAGTATTGATGATGATGATGATAGTATTGATGATGATAATGATGATGATGATAGTGTTGATGATGACGATGATGATGATGATGATAGTGTTAATGATGATAGTGTTAATGATGATGATGATGATGATGATAATGATGGTTATGATGATAGTGTTGATGATGATGATGGCATGTTAATGGTGTTAGATTTAATGTGTAGCAGTAAACTGACAAATACAGCTAAAAATGTGTTTCTTATGGTTTGTTAAATGTCTGCCTGCGTTCTTTGCTTGTCACTAGTCAATTGTGGAACTGATGGAAGTTCTCGAACATCGCAAGCATGAAGCAATTCTGTTCACTTTCAAACAGGTGCGTTAGATTTATATGGAACTATGTGTATGTTTGACATAGTTTGTATAGTTATCAGCATTTGATAATATCAGAGTAAAATATCACATTTTAGGAATATGCTTGGATTCGACATTTACTCCGCAACTTCTATACTTGAATTAAGTTGCAGTCAATATTCTTTCTTTGTAGTACATGTTTCGTTTGAATTATTACAGTATATTCGTCTGACGTAGATTAATTTTGAAAAAAAATCCTTAAAAAGTTAAGGACTTCATGGTACGCCAATAATGTTTAGTAGGAATGTGAAAAATGATTGCGTTTCATTTTCAGGTTACCCATCATTTCGCGGAAGTGTTTAAAGAGCTAGTACCGCATGGAAAAGCTACACTCGTCATGAAGACAGAAGAGAAACCAGACGCCCAGGTAGGTTTTTTTACACTCATCGACAAACCCCAAAACGAAGATTTTTAGTACTAAATGAAACACATAGAGGAAAGCAATTCTACAAAGAAATGCAGCAGTGAATTCACGAGTGCCAACCAGCGTAAAATTGAGCTTGAAATTGCTTTATCAGCATGTAAAAAGCTAAATCCTTTTACGAGCCTAAGTGGCCCATTGGAGCCGGTGCTTATCTCCGGTTTCTTTAGTGTTATGTGGATGAGAGTCATTAATGATTCCCCCTGGACGGGAACACTAATCCATCACAGGTTAGCCCCCAGCAGAAGCTGGTACTCATTTTACCGACCTTGGGAGGATGGAAAGCTAAGTCAACTTCGGCGGAAAAGGTCACACAAATGTTCAACACTCAGATGAGCCAGGGTTTGAACCCGGGACCTTGTGGTTAGATGGCAGAGATCTTACCACTGCTTCAACCACCCCGCCTGAGTAACAGCGGTTGTAGGAGAGAAAATAACTGTGATGGGACGTTAGCTGACCTGCTGTAAGAAGGCTAGCAGTTACACAACATTATCTGTTTATTAAACATAATCATTACTACTTCTATTTTCATCAATTGATTTAAATAGCATTAGTATCCAAAAATCCTTAATCAGCCGCAGCTATCAAAAACGCTTTCCTTCTGGAGACTTCAAAAACAGCTACCCTCTTCGCCCTCTGTTATTCATAAGTAGAATAAAATCACAGCTTGTGCATTAAGAAGAATATCATCAAAACAAACCCGTTGTTATGAACGTAAACAATATTAATTTTTATCAAATGACAGGATGAAGAAGAGGACTCCGTATCATCCTCAGCTGGTTCATCTCAGCGGTCTGTACCACAGGTGGACCAGTTCTCTGGAATATCTATAAAGGTAAGTATCGTCTTGTTACTATAACTGTGCTATACCAGCATCCTCAGCTGGTTCATCTCAGCAGTCTGTACCACAGGTGGACCAGTTCTCTGGAATATCTATAAAGGTAAGTATCGTCTTGTTACTATACCTGTACTATACCAGCATCCTCAGCTGGTTCATCTCAGCCGTCAGTACCACAGGTGGACCAGTTCTCTGGAATATCTATAAAGGTAAGCATCGTCGTGTAACTATACCTGTGCTATACCAGACAGTCATGGGGTTCAACTAAAATGTTTTGACCACTTGCTGACAATGGAAATTAGCAAATTTTCCTGTTAAGGTAAACAGGCTCCCTAGACCTTTTCGCAGTTCCTGAAACAACAGTAGTTTATTAAGCTTAAGTTTGAATATTTTTTTCCAACTTAATTGAAAAGTAACCAAGCTCCTACATGAAGCCGAGGCTAAGGGTGAGCTGACACAGTTTGAGAAGTGGAAATAATTATCATAAGAACGACACTGATTAGCATGTCTATTATTTCTACTTCTCTAACTGTTCCAGGTCACTCTTTGCCTCGGTTTCTTGTTTCAGGCTTGGATAACGTTTGGGAACTGTGCATTCTTTTTTCGCCAGAATTTTTTTATCCCATTCTAAATCTTCAAGGGTATTGAGTGTTTGAAATTATTAAGGACTGGGAATGGAGTGAAGGTAAAATCGAAATCTTTGATGCAATCGATGATTGAGGATGGAAATTAAGGCTATCATTGCCTTAAAGTATAACTTGAGACTTCAGGCTATTGTTGCCTTAAAGTATAACTTGAGAATTCAGGCTATTGTTGCTATATTTCTTTAAGCCCCAAACACAACATGACATGTTGCTAAATTCTCCCAACTGAGCTCTATAACTTTTTCTATAAGTAGTTTAAGAGAATTTGGCTTTTCAACTTCCACCGCTTATTTCACTTGATCGATTCCTTATTTCTCATTAACATTTATATTGTTTGTTTGAGTTCTGTAAGGAGAAGTTAGATGTCGATAAATTCCCTGGGGCTGAAATGGGTAAAGTAGAACTTGGTTTTAAATAGTCTACATTTTTACTTTATTTGCACTTAGGTCTCGTTTACTGGTAAGTCAGCGGAAACCCGCGAGATGAACCAGCTGTCAGGAGGGCAGAAATCCTTGGTAGCGCTGACTATGATCTTTGCTATACAAAAGTGCGATCCAGCACCTTTCTATTTGTTTGATGAGATTGATCAAGCACTGGATCCGCAATACCGCAAAGCGGTTGCAGGTACATTAACTGATATAATGATTGTTTTCGCTGAAACCATCTTGCAAGCTTTTAAATACAGCGATCAGATCAGATCAGATACGTTATTACTGTTCCCTTAGGGGCTTTTCAAAAACAAATTTACAATACTATTTTAAAAATGAAATAAAAATGGGTATACATCACCATGCGCCAGGGTTCGGTCAAATCAAGATGGACAAGACTGTGTTTGCGGTTGGGTTATTTGAAAAGCTAGCACATCCTGAACTAGTATGCTACACGTTTAGTCCGTTCAGTCCCCAATTCACACCTATTATTTACATCACCTTCTAATGCGAAAATTTTTCACTATGTTTACATTTAGTCGCAAGTTCGTTTCTTTTGTTTAAAGTTCCCGCCTTGGGATTACACGTGGTATTTCTCGGCTATACATCACTTATTGCAGCTGTTGTAATGTAAAGAATTTTCTACCTGATTTCTGACCTCCTTGAGGTGCCAAACGTGAACTTGGTCATCGCCGCGGCTTTTATTTGATTTTCAGACATTTTTCAAACTGTTAATTCGAAGATGTCGCTTATTTGAAAAACGAGTATTTGAAGCGAACATAAGGTGACAGATGTTTTCTCTCAATGTACATTTATTGTGCAAATTTACATTTTGTTTCATCACTGAATAACAAAAGGCAACGTTAATTGTTCAAATACCAAACTAGTCTAAATACAAGTAAACTTTGCCTAAGGCCCGGGCCAAATGTCGAACTTCACATGTGCCTAATCTAATGCAAATGAGTAGAACAATAGAATTTGCTCATTAGCATTAGATTCCGCATATGTGAAGTTCGACGTTTGGCCCGGGCCTTGGTCAGTTTCAGTGGTCTGCTCGTTTCAACGAATTACTACATCGGTCGTAGAAGTACGGTGCTCACTCGCATAGAGGTGCGGTGCTCACTCGCATAGAGGTGCGGTGGTCACTCAGGGACGGTGCTTTTTTACTTTTCGCACTTTTTGGTGCAGCACTTAATCGAGAACGGCGATTCTTTGGGGGCGGCTCTTATTCGATTAAATACAGTATTTGGGTTACTAATAGATATTCTTTTATTATTGCAGAAATGATTCGTAAACTTGCCCTGAAAGCACAGTTTATCACAACAACTTTCCGACCGGAACTGTTGGAATCAGCCGACAAGTTCTACGGTGTAAAGTTTAGGAACAAAGTCAGCCACATCTTGGCAATCAGTCCTGAAGAAGCGAAAGATTTCATAGAGGACGATGACTCTCATGGTGGAAAATAGACACAGTTACAGCTACAAATACCTCAGTACAATGCTCAAGAACATTTTTCACTTAACTTTGGAAAATATGTTCGCAAAGCTTCTTTGAATGTTTTTAGTTCCTTTAAGGATTCCCGGGCAAATATGAATGTTTGTCTTAAATAACACTTTTTTAGGTTGTGTCCATTTAAAGACTTTAAATTTGATAACTCTGTGCATATGGCTTAGGACAAGCGATTTTATTTTAATCGTCTCTACAGTTTAAATTTCCTTCACGCGGCCATCTTGACGTGTGACGTGTTCGGTTGCAGTACCAGTCTCCACTCTCGGTGAACTCAGTAGGTAGCAATGAAGGAGTTGAGGTCTGGTACTGCAACTGAACACGTCACATTTCAAGAAATTCGAACTATGGAAATGAACAAAACAAACGGCTTGGCGTAAACTATATAGAAAGAACAAACGGCTTGGCGTGAACTATATAGAAAGAACAAACGGCTTGGCGTGAACTATATAGAAAGAACAAGCGGCTGGCGTGAACTATATAGAAAGAATTATCAAACTTAGTGTGAGCTGCTGATGTGGACACAAGATAAAGAAAAGTGTTATTGAAGATTAATATTGTTGGACAGGCGAAGATCCCTTTAAGTGGTTTTAGAGCATCTTTGCTGTTTTTTATTGTGTATTTTTCGCAAATCATTTAGTGGAGTTTGAGGGTCGTCCCGGTCTCAATTTTTTTTCTTTTTTGGACAAAGTTGGAGATCAAAACAAGTTTTGTATTACGCGACTGTTAAATTGGCTGATAAAAAACTAAAGTTTTGAAAAAATCTTGCAAACACCTCTTTCTGAACTTCTTTTTACGATCAAAGCTTTCCCTGGCTACTTTGTTTCTAATTTAAACTACTGCAAGAAAATACTCATATATTGCTAAAACATTTTCAAGATGAAATAATAATAATATCATGATTTTAAAGATATGGAGAACTCGGAAAAAAAATCTGGGGCATTTTCGATTTTTTTGGAGTGTGTGAAGTTCACTTTATCGTTTACAATCCCTCAAATAGACGCTTTTTGTAGTAAGTGACGAAAATTTCTATTTATAAAGTCAAAGTACAAAAAGCCAGGTTTTTGGCCTGATTGTTGATCCCCCTCTTCAATGATTTAGTTACGAGACGCAGAACGGTTATAAAGTTTGAAATTTAGGTACAACAACCCAGTTTTGTTTTAACCCAGTTTTCACCCACTGTTCAATGTTTCCGTTTGGAAACATTAGTGTTTCTAAGAGTAAGGTCATACTTCATATCAGAACTAAAAAGTGGATGAATCGAGACTTGGCACTTGGTGTATTTTGGTTTTCGCTTTTAGTTATCACCATATATTACGATTGCTTTGTTATACAATTGTTTAACCGCCAGAAGAGTTAACTGAGATACTAAAACTGACTCTTTCGCATTTGGTTGTTATCGTACACAGTTGGTTTTTACTGTATTATTATTATTATTAAATAAACTACATTCAGACATACACACAGGCAAACATTCTATGAAAAATATTTGGTTTAAACTTAATTTAAAAGACTATGACCTACCCCTTTCCATCACCCCATAATTATTCTCACATTTCTCCACAGTCGAATGTACTGACGTTTCCGAAGCGAAAAGGCTTTGCACGTTTTCGAATTCGTTTTCGCATGTTAGACCCCGTATCATTTTGACTGTGTCCCCGGTAAAAAGGTTATTTACCTATCCCATGTTACTCTTGTTTCACGTGTCATCCGCCTGTACCATTTTATCCTGGGCTTAGGGGTAAACGGGTCGTTTGTCTTCCCCGTGTTACCCTGGGCCCAGCGACAAAATTGTTAGCTTTTTTATCCCATGTTATCCTTGGTCTACGGGTAAGGTTATCTACCTACACCATATTACCCTGGGTTCACTGGTGAAATTGTCATTTGCTTATCCCGTGTTACCAGGGACCCACGGTTAAAAGTGTAATCTGTCTTGGCCATGTTACCCTGTTCCCAGGGGTAAAGGCATCATCTGCCCACACCGTGTTACCCTGGACATGCTTAAAGTTTCTACGTGTTAGTTAAATCTGTCTTCACGTGAGAAACACAAATTTGACTCTAGAATAAAATGGTAAACTGCTGATCTGGGCAGCTCGCTTTCGGAGGTAGGGTGGCTCTGTTAAGCCGGGACGACTTTTTTCATGTGAAAGCTTTGCTTCAACTTCCGGGTTATCCTCGGTGTAAGAACCTGTGAAGTTTTTCTTTGTTTTGTCACTATTATGTTCGTTCTATCTATTGTTTTGACTTAATTGTTTTCTTTGTTCTACGTCACTCGTGAACTTCACAAGTTTTTACACCGAGGATGAGCCCAACTTCCTGAATGAACCAGACCAAGCCATATGTGGAGCATGAGCAAATGCACTTTTCAGGTATTGATTCGATTGGATGAAGCAAACTTCATGTGTTGGCTTGGCTGCGAGCGCCGTAACCACTTTTCTTCATACCAACGGACCTTTGGTTATATGCGACACAAGCAATATTTAGAAAGAGAGAGGGGTACATAGTACATTGCTCCTTTTGTCCATTATAAACACAAAAATAGCTTCAGACAATTTTTACTTTTAGAAGCCTTATTACGGTTGTGAATGAATCAGAACGTGTTTTTGAGGTGAAGTTTTGATGACTTAAAATTAAATGTAAAAACAAAATTAACCTTGTTATTAGCTAAAGAAACTATATCATACCGATAAACACCTAAACGAATAGAGAATTAATTAAAACAAGATAGGTTTCTCGAACCAAATTTCGGTCGGAAAGAATAAATAAATTTTTCGGGACGAGCGGAAGTGTTTTGACTGGCAACCAAGAAGTAGTCCCAGTCTTCGCTCGAAAAGGGCGGTTTGACGGATGGAATCTAGTCACCACCCTTATTACACATATAACAGGTAAAGACATGTGCACAAGTTTGGTTTGTCGGCGAGGAAGCACAGGTAGCCCACGCTCCCGTTACTGTAACGCCAACCGAGTTTTGTAGGCTAGCTGTTGCTCAAAAATGTAATAAAATCGCTCGGTGAACAGTCTGTTCTTTAGTAAGCATTATTTGTTACATCTATATTTTTGGGGGGGAATTAAAGCGCTTTCTGAGGCGCAGGGAGAAAAAGTGAATGGAAAGACAGTCTTACTCGTGCCAGACCACCTTTTCAATCGCAACATTTCTCGTTCCAGTCTTCGTTGGAGGATAGTTGTGACAGCCTGGGGCCTAATGGCGGGTAATACGGTGGGCAATATATATCAAGTCAATGAATTTCTCTCAAGTCAAACCACCAATGAAATTGGTTTTAAATGCAAACAGGGAAATTTGTATAACTTGATAAGCAGTAATGGATCTAAGTGAGTTTGATAGTCGTTTTCTCAACCTATGGCAACGTCTTCGCCTGCAATCTGCAGAATCAAGTACATCTGGGAGTAGACCACAACACGATGCATGTCGTGGGCAACTTGTACAGTTGCAATACTTGAACAAAACGTTGGTTATCCCGTTTTTAATTGTTGTATAATATATCACTGATAATGGTTGTAGAACTGATTCAAATAATCCCATACTGAAGTGTACGTAATACGGTTTTCATATATCAAAATTTTATCAATTTTTACTGACCAACTAGCGTTGATTTTGCAAAATTAACTCCACAAGTAAATCAGTTTTTATAGGTAGTCACGACTTCGAGTTTAATTTTGAAACAATTTGCACGAGCTGGTTTTTCAAAAAGTATCAAAATTGCATGAGCCCTACTAATACAATTTGAACTTTTTGAAAAACACAGTGCAAATTATTTCGAAATTGAACTAGAAAAGTTGTGTGATTACTTTTTAATGACATACAGAACAAAATTACAGAGCAAGTTGTATTTATAAACAAACGCAGAACTAATAATTGTTCAAGAGACGTACGCCCAAAAGAATATATTTAGTCTAAAGAGTGCCTTTAAATTAAAATAATTCTGCGCCATTCACAATTACTTTCATTGGGAAATGTTTTAAACAATATTATTTTAAATAATATTAAAACACAAGCTTTTTAACAATTCAACTACAAGCAGTCCACATTTTCTCTTGGTTCCTTTAATGAAAATGAAAATTTGTTACATTCTTATGCCAGATGTTAACAGTTTTGACAGTTCTCTATAGAATAATTAAGACACTGAGGGACTTTATAGTTTAAACAACCATTGAGCATACAGAAAGTAACTGTTTGTTCATTATAGCTAAGAGGGGTCAGTCCCTAATCATATAATTTAAAATATTTTTACACAGTGGCAAGCTATCAAAGAATTGCTATTTGGATTTACTCACTCAGTACGGCAGTCAATATGGTAGAGTTATTGATAACCAGGATACCAGCAAAGGTAAATATTTTGTCACTCTGTGAGTTATATATTAGATTTATATAATTATATAATTATATTATATTACTTTCCTCAAACAAGAAGCACTGTATATTTAGGGGATGTGTAGGTCATGGAAAACCTAAAAATTGTACAGTACAGACCATAAGAGGTCAATAAAACCAAGAGAAATTAAAACAACTTAAAAAGTGTTACCTTGCATGCAGTACAGCATGAAGTACAGCATCAACAAAAAGTGTTACAATGCTATTTGTTTTTCTATAGGGTTAAACAATTTTGCTGAAGCAATTCTCTCCTTAGCAAGTGGGCAAAGAAATGGTGAGTTTTTGAAGAGAACTCTATTAAATCAATATTTTGTGTGCAAAATATATTTTCTGAAAATTAAATGACTCAGGAATTCCAGTACCAATACTTAAAAGCCAATATGGAGTCAGTAGACCATTTCACAATTCCTGAAAATTAGCTGTAGGCCAAGCCTTGATATAAAACTATGGCTAATTACTGGCAGAATGTAAACAATCATGACACCAGCAAAGATTTGCCTATAGTTTATATTCTTTCAAAAGAACATTTTGTGTGTACTTCTAATTTTTGTAAACACTTAACATGTACACTATCTGTAAAATGCTAACTGTTTGGTCACTTAGTTTTGTGAATCAATATTTTTTTTTTACAGAAAGTCAAGAATGGAAGAGCAGTTTAAATCTTAATGCTGTTTTACAGTCTTCGTTGTGGAAGAAACTTCAGGTGGATAAATCTAAGGTGCAGTACATGAGACAGAGTACAATACTTTTGCGCCTTTTGTAGGGATACATGTAAGTTGTCCTCTCAGGCCATACATGACTTTGTACAGTCTTGGCAAGGAACAACATCATTACAAGTAATTTTATAATGCTCTTGTATTACTAATCAACATGCCAATGATTGTGCCTTCAATATTCAAATAACTTTGTATGCTGAAAAGAATTACACTGAAAGGGACAAGTTGTTAAATATGATTTTTTTCCAAGGAGTTTAATTATAAATTTAGAAGATGTATGTCAAGATTCAAATTTTGATAGCTGTTATATATATTTATTATATTATAAATACCAATGAAATGCAACAAAATAGTAATAAAGAGCATAAAAAAAAGAAATGCCAAGTGAGCTTTTGCATGAAAATCTGATATTTTCACACATGATGATAACGTGTTCACGTGTGAAAATACCACAATTGCTATGGTTTCATTTAAAAATTGCAACTTTCTATGCAGCACATTCATTGGTGTTTACAGACTGTATCTAATAAATAGAAAGTTCACTTTGCTCACTCGTGAAATAGTTTTTTTCAACACTTAAAGAAAAATTTGGTATCTCCACTCAAGCATGTAATATCCTCTTTACCTTGATGTTGCAGAGTGTGTCATTGCTGGCAGGCCCCACCGAAACAAAAATTGATTCAACTGCCACTAAACCGTTAGATAAAGAAAGCACGCTTCAAACCCTCACTAATGATCAAAACAGTTCCTCAACGACAACTAATGTCAATAAACCAGGAGGAAAGAATTTGCAGACTTCACTTGACAGAGTTACAGAAAATCCTCAGAGTAGTCCATCAACAGACATACAAAGGAATCAAAGATTGAGCCAAGCAAGTGTAAATGTTGATAACTCAAGTATGGCCAATATTGAAGCTTCAGCAAGGCTTGAAAAGAAAGCACATTTACCATCCATTGAAACTGGTTCTTCTCAAGAATATTTGGCGGCACAACCTGTAGATTACCAGGAGTCAAAGACATTGTTTCGGTTTGATGGAAAGCAGCAAGGACTTTTGATGGATGGTGCAAGAGTTTTCAACAAGAGGAAGGCATCAGATGCCTTTAATGGTAAGAAAAGTTAATAATACAGTAATAATGATAAAATAATAACAATAACAACAAAATGGCAACCTGCCCCCTTCCCAAAGGGATGAAAATGCTTATTAAGTAAACATGTAATAATCTCTATCTATGTTACAGTGTATAGATGTTATGAATGATGTAGTTTCCACATCAAAGACAAGAATAATCATAATTCAATTATCAGCTGAAGCAGAACCTAGTGTTTTTCTCGTAGATGATGAAAGAGGTGGTGTTTTCACCCCCAGCCATCTCAGCGCCCGTTCAACCCAAGAATCAGCCAGACATCAAGCAAGCTTTGGAAGAGCGAAAACAAGTGGTAGTGCTTTTTACCAAACCAAGAATCAGTACATGGAACAACAGAATTTCCAACGGTTTGGTCAAGACGAGGGTTTCGTAAAGGTATAGTAACTGAATCTTTTAACTGGTTTAACTTCCAAACACGGCAAATGACGTGTTGGTAAATTCTCCCTTGACTGAGCCCCATACCTTCTATATAATCAGTTTGGGAGAATTTGGCTTTTCAACTTCCATAGCTTAATCCACTTAATCCATTCCTTATTTTTGATTTTTTCATTTTTTATTTTTCCAGTTATATTATTTTGTCTGAGTTATATATTAAGGAGAAGTTAGATGTTGATAAATTATTACCTGGGGCTGAAAGGGCTAAGAAGCTGAAAGTTCTGTGTTTCTTCTCAATTATCATGTAATATATATAATCAGCACTTTTGAAACAAGAACATTTTTGCTAAAAAAGCAAGTAAAACAACCTACCTCACCTCCTTTCCTCTAAAAAATTGTCAAGGGAGGTGCCATTCAAAGCAATATCAGGTACATATTTTGAACTCTTATATCTGATACACCAAATTGTCATCAAGCAACTTGCTTAAATTCCCGAGTCATTTTTATACAAAATCTGAAGCTGTATGTAGGCTCTGCAATAAGGTTACTAACGTTTCAATCTTTATTAGGGATGTAGAGCGGAAGTGAAGATGGGAGTAAAACAGGTGGAGGATGAAGATTTCAGCAGGGAAAGACCTCCACCCTTCGTTACAGCCAGAGAACAATATGTAAGTTGTAATATATAATATGAAAGCACATAATATGATATATATGATAAATAAAAATAATTATAATATAATAAAACATTCATTGTGTAGTTAGTCATTATATATTTATAACTAAGTACTTTTAGCTTTCTTTTGGTTAGTATTAACAAATGGAGAGCCACTCTCTCTGGTGGGGCAGACAAATAAATCCATTATTACTATTAATATTGTTATTATTATTATTATTATTATCATTATTGTTTGTTATCTGTTGAGATTTATTAGAATGGACATGTTACATATGCATTGTTTTTTGCTTCTAGTAAACATGGCTGTCTTTTTGTATTTACCTACTAAGTAAGATCCGGAGCTGAGCCTATTTCCTTTAGCATCCTTTATTTAGTTATTATAAATAATTTTAATCCCTGGCCACTCATTGACAGGGATGAAGTTTGAACGAGGTTTGTTATGACCAATTTTAGTGTCAAATTGTAAATATTTTCGCTGCTTGTCACACAAACCAAAACACCCAATACCTTTTAAAGGTTTTCTTTATTCTCTTGGCAGGTGATTGATTGTAAGAAAAAGAAAAGCAGTGCCGGAACTTTTTCACATGCAAGCTATGGTTCAGGAAAGAAAACACTTGGATTGAGGTTCATCTCAACTTTTCATTATTGATTTTTTCTGCTTTCTAATATTCACCTACGCCACCTTAAGGTGTTTCTAATATTCACCTACGCCACCTTAAGGTGTTTGTAATATTCACCTACGCCACCTTAAGGTGTTTCTCAAACTCAAAAGAAGCACAAGCAACACTGTTTTTTTTTTTATTTTAGAAAATAGTTTACAGAAACTTCGATCGATTTGACTAATTTCATAATAACTTTGCTTCTAGTTCAGGTCAAGTTCAAATCCTGCACCTAGCAGTAACATCACTTCATGATTTAGAAAGTTACGGGACTAAGCCAATCAGAGCATGCACTTGGTTGTATCTGTTTTCTAATCAAATATTTAGTAAAACAGCTTTGATGCCTGCAGGCGCGGTCCTAGTAGCAAGTTTGTGCCCCCCATCTTGAACAGACACAGTGATGAAGACAGTGCAGATGACAGGTGAGAGAGGTTACGTGTTGCATGAGTCATTGGTTTAAACACCTACTGGAAGCTAAGGTGTAGAGTTACTTTAGATTAAAGTGTTAAAAATTAGTTCAAAACTTTAATTTCTATTTAAATAAAAACTAATAAATGCACGTTTTCATTCTTAAAGCTTGTGCTAAAATAGATCCTAAGCCAGCTAAATCCTCTTACAAGCCTAGGTGGCCCATTGGAGCCTGTGCTTATCTCCGGTTTCTGTAGTGTGAAGCAGATGAGAGTCATTATTAACTCCCCCACGACGGAACACTAATCCTTCATAGGTTAGCCCCCAGCAGAAGCTGGTACTCATTTTACGAACCTTCGAGAAGAAGGAAAGCTGAGGACAACTTTGGCAGCAAAGAAGGTGACAGAAATGTTCAACACTGTGCTGAGCCGGGTTTTGAACCCTGGACCTTGTAGTTAGAAGGCAGAGATCTTACCACTGCCCCAACCATGCTGCCGTTAAATAAATCCAATAAGCCGATATTTTTGGAAATTTTATCTAGGGGAGGGATCAGTATCAAATATTACTTAGCAAGGGAACTATACGATTTTGTCACACATCCGCCACCTTGGTTTGAAAACGAGGCATGATGGGAATAACGGAGAAAAGATGTCATCTTGTAGCTTGATCAAAAGAACTGAAACACCTACCAAAAACTGGTCTGGATTTTCCTGAAAAATGCACAAACGGGAAAGCTGAAATTTCGCTAAAGGTTTGGTTTGTCTGTCCAGCCTCGTTTTCAATCCAAGATGGCGGAAGCATCACGAAGGTCTACATGACCAGTTGGATTTTCGTGATGGAATCTGACACTATCCGTTGTTTAGTAGACGAAATAAGGGACAAGGGAAGGGTACAACAGTACAAGGGTGTGTTCCAGAGAGCAGTGATCAAGAGCCAGAGGTAGATGAACGGCTAAAGAATATTGAACCCAAAATGATAGAGTTGATAACAAATGAGGTACGTAAATCTCCCAATGCAGCTGAACAAACCATACATATGTTGCATAGCTATATAAAAAGGTGTTACAACGACGTAATTACTCCATAGACGAATTGCAACAAATGACTTTCTATACAAAATTGGAGCCATCAGGCATAATAATTGCACCTTCTGTAATGTAGCAATAGAAACCTTTGAGCATCTTTTCTGGAAGTGTGGTAGCACACAAAGATTTTGGAAAGAAACAACTGCCTGGTTATTTAATTTTTTCCCACAATCATATGAACAATCTTTTTCAATGCCAACATGTCTGGGATTGGTCTCAAGCCCGAACTTGCTGATGGACCACATTCTTCTCATGGCAAGACACCATATATACGTCTGCAAAATTAAGGACATCGTCCTCGAACTGAACAAATTCAAATATACAATTTTCAAAGCCAGGAAAATTGAACTAAGAATTGCTTGTCAGTGTGGTAAAACAGAAACATTCTATATATAAGAAATGGGAGCCTTTGCAACCAACTGACTGATAAGACCTGTATACCGTTGAGATTTGCACATATATACGTCCGAAATGCCCAGCTATTATGTAGATAATATACATTACTCTTAAAACAAAAAGCAAATATGATGTAAATAACCATGTCGTAATTTCATATATATTGTATTAAGTTGCACTGTTGCTTGTAATAGTTATAAGTGAAAATAAAAGGAATAAAAAAAAACAAAAAAAAAACATTGATTGCTTGAAAAAATTGAGACTTTGTTTATCGAAAATTGTTCTACTGCTGTTTTTTTATTCTCCAGAGATTTCTACTAAATCAATTAGAATACTCGCTCTTAATTTCTATCAGCGATTGGTAGAATAACTTGAGATTCGCCCTCGCCATTTTATCAGCTGATAGAAAATGCGAGCTCCTATTCTAATTGTCAATTGTGCATGTGATGTCGAGTTCATTTTCACAAAGAGTTTATGAATGGTGTGACAGGGACATGATAAAAGGAAATGGTCCCAATTGATTATCTACCCCCGTAGTATGATTTCCATGAATGCCGTGTTTAAGTTGGACAAAATGCATCAAAAGTTTATCAGAAAACGTGCTTGCCCAGCCTCAGAGGGTAGACTGTTCTACACAGTTGCGTCACTATAACTAAAGCTATTTTTAAGATATTTTGTACGTGGTAAGGGAATAGCAAACTTATTTTCAAAATCTTTTAGATTGTATGGATTGGCATCACTGTGTCGAATAAATTATTTAGTTAAATGCTCCGGGCAAGACAGTTGATAAATTTGTACACCATTTCTGCTTTTGAAATTTGACCCCGGGTTTCTAAATTCTTCCAGTTTAGAACTGTGAATAATTGATTTGCATCTGCATCGTCAGTTGGGCAAGGTCAGAACCCGCGCTACCCGATTTTGAAGTTTTTGTAATTTGCCAGCAAGTGTTGCGCCACAGGTACCCGATACAATGCTACAGTAGTCGAAATGCAACTAGACTAGGCCTTGATAGACTTTATGAAGCGTTGCACTACACAATGTCTTATTCGTTTAATTGCTCCAATACCGGACGATATTTTTAGATACAAAATCAATATGGTGACTCCAAGTTTTCATCGATTAGAGCCCTAAGAGACTTGGTTACATCGACGCTTCTTTTAAAATT
>JAOCNB020144739.1:0-10417 GCA_026546465.2 Palythoa caribaeorum | reverse complement strand
CCCCCCCCCCCCCCCCCCCCCCCCCCCCCCCCAAACCCCGGGGTTCCGGGGGACCATCTCGAAAATTAGACAGGGGGCGTCTTTATTTTTTGGGAAGACGTCTTGAATTCCACCAGCTTTCTTCCTACCTTACATAAAACGAACGGCCCCTAAACTGGTAAATAGTAATCATTTAAAACTGCATGGCGGTAAAGCTGTACGTTGTAGGGGTATATTCCGTTTCTTTAAAAGAAGAAAAGCAATGTTCTAACACTTTATCATGAATACGGTTTCCTATAGCTATCTCCTCAGACACTAAAATATATTTTTAGCCACATTACTGCTACGTGGGCAGGTCTTTTGGCCATGACCTTGCCTTAGCACCTCTTAGCAGTTCTTTGCACTGATAAAATCTCAAGAGCACAAGAGGCTGGCAGCCGACAGTCTGAATATATCTTGTAAATCCTGAAAACTACTTGTTAATGTAGTCCTTAATATTGTACCGCTAGTGCTGGGATTGGTAATACTATATACTGCACGAAATAAACTGAAACTTAAACTGAAACTGTTCTTCACAAACATTGCCGCTGAGACCTTTTCTTGTTAACGTTAATGGTTACATTTGCCATAAAAAATCTAATAAAAGACCCAAGCATTTGGATTTGAACGCATAAAAATAAAAAAATCCAAAAAAACAGTAATAGATACCTTATAGGAATATTTTGGGGGAACTTGAAAACAAACAGGAACTCTGACCAAATGACCTCTGTCTTTATACTTAATTATCTCTTCGTCAACAGAATACTGGCGGGCGCTATGCTAACTTAATATTATTACCTTTTTTGCGTCTAATGTTTATTTTGGTCACGCAACGGCAAACGGTATTCATTCAAGAACCGCCATGTCCATGCTCTCTTTACAATTTCTGTTGTTCTCTCTTCTGGGTTTCGTGCTGGTAAGTGTTGCCAATGCACAGACCTGTGAGAAGTTAGATCCAAAACTGTTTTCCCCTTGTGTTAGTATTGGTCACAATCAAACGTTTAAGCTGCCTTCGTCTGTGGACAAGAATAGGATAGCGAACCTTTTAAGATTTCTCAAACGGTTACGGTCAAACTGTACTACACCACTGGATGGCTTGCTTGCAGTCGATTGTGCCATCTTTGTTCCTTTTTGTAAAGAGGGGCGAAGTACTCCCTTCCTTCCATGTCGGAGGGTGTGCGCCGAAATGATTCATGGCTGCTATAATAAAAAGGAAAGCAGGCGACATGTAGGAGAAATCATAGGCTCATGGTGCAACGCACTTCCGAACTCAACAGCTGCGTCGGGGAAATGCTTTGAGCCGAAAAATTTTAAACCAACTGTCAATCAAAGTGGTAAGTTACTATGTGTTATCTTCTCTGGTTCTTATAAATTACTTATAAATAAATAGATACACTAGTAATCGAACCTCGCAAATTCATTTATTCAGTCCGGCAAACCGCTACTTTTCAGAGGATGAGCAAACAATGAATATTCAGTAATTCGCCAGTTGTAACTTATTCAGTGTCTGAAGAAACAGGAGAGCTAAGGTGGGATTTATTCAAACAAAAGCTAGATTGAGTTACAATATCTACTAGGATTAATGAGTATTTCATATTATACACTCTGTAAATGGATAAAATGGAAAATTGTTAAAATTCATGGTTAACTGATTATTATTAGTAGTATTATGCAGTTTAAGTTTTACAAATATTTTAAAGAGGTCTACATCAATTAAGCACACATGCTTTTAAGTAAGCCCTTTATCACTGCCATACAGCATGAACGTATGAGTTATTTTAAAAAATATGTTAAACGAGAACTATTGGAAGTGATGAAATAAAGTTGAGTGATTGAACCGAAGCCGACTGGCAGGGCAAGAGATTCGCGCCTATTCGATATGTAAATTGTAATTTCGAGTCATACACTGTACGAACTCCGATTTTCCTATTGGTTGATTTGTACCACGTGATACTGGGTTTTGCCATGGAGAGGAGAAAAAGCCGTAGTGTAAATTCAACACACCACGACCATCACACCATGGCTTAGGCTGGCCCAAAGTTTGACAATTTGTCATTTTAACTTTTTAAAGTCATCAAATAATTCATTCAATTATCATGCTTATATATTTTTGAATGTATTTTGCAGAAAAATATGATTAATTTTGTATCAACCAACATTTTGTCGGGTTTACTTAGTATATTTACAATTTTCAATGAAGTATTTCTTTGTGCTGTGTACGTAGTTTAAATTGAATAATTTTAAATGTTAAGGTACTCATTTCTTGTGAATTAGCGGGATTCACTTGCACTCGTTCAATAACAATTGATGAACTCGAAATTTGCACACATATCACACTCAGAAAAGCATCGTGCGGTATTGAAACTACTGTTACGTATACTAACTGTAGATTCTAGGTTTTTTGATTTTATCAAATAATTATAACGATAAAGTTTGATTTGAACAAAATGATAGAATAGAAATACAGTAACGATATAAAGGGCGTTATTTTATCCTACCGCATGATATATTATCGTTTGCTGTTTTAAAAGGTTATTTACGGTATCAGAACAAACATTACCATACAACTTTCTCTACTGTACACTCGAAACACTTTTTTTAAGTTAAGAGCCAGTAAAAATTTGGTCAACAACAGTATTGTTTTTTTTGCACTTCTGACGTACAAGTGCTTACAAAATATATATTAGACGGTACATGCTTGTTGAAATCCGTAAGAGAAGTCAAGGGCAATCTATACCGAGCTAGACTCTGTCTCAAGGACAAAACCACAAAAAACAAAAAGGCCATTCTCAATATCGAGTTATTTATAGTGGCAACGCAATATCAATGCTGAGGAACAATACCTTCCATTTTGAATTCCTACCGCCCTGCGGCAACTTTTGTCAGTTCAAAGAGGCTACCCGCTTTTTTATATAAGAATCAGTAAATTTTGCCGAGGCTCATTGTTCTTACTTTTTTATAGCGATTTCAGCCTCAATTTGTTCTTAATGTATTTTTATTTCTGTGAGCGGTTTTCAATGAAGAAAAAACAAAATAAAACAAGGTATTGGAAAATGGAAAGCCTTGCGCCACACATGTTATGTACAGCTGAAATTAGAGGCAAACTACCTTCATTGTTTGTGGAGAAGTCTTTACAGCGAATCTTTTTCTGCTTTTTATGTTTTATGCTGTATCGCTAAGTTACGATTACAGTACTCTCAAGACATAATGATGAGGTTGATGATGATAACTTGAAAATAATAACACACGCTAAAAATTAATAATAATAATAAAGATAATGGTAATGATAATAATACTAATAATACCAATAATACTAATAATAATGATGATGATAAGGCAAGAGAAAGACAGAGATCTTACCACCACGCCAACCACTTAGCATCCGCGCTACAAAAGTACTAAATTATTAATAATTTATTTCTTCTTTCTTTAGTATTGCAGTCACTGGGTAAGTGTCACAAGCGACTGTTACCAACATGTGGTGACCAAGGTTATGGGTATACTATACTATCAAACAACAGCCAAGCTAAATTGTTTAAGTTCCTCTTCAACAAAACCGCAAACTGGACATCCTTGAACGCCTCAGATTACGCTTTGCCAAGTTATTTCGAGGATTATTTTAAAAACTATTCAACAAAATGTGTACCTCTCTTGCGGAAATACTATTGTGGAATTAATCTTCCTCCGTGCTTTCCAGAGAGACCTAAGAAACACTTCGGCTTTTGCAAGTCTTTTTGTCACGAGCTAGCGAAGGAATGCCCACATTTGTTTAAGAGACATCCCGAGGAATTGGAACTTTGTGGTGATTTCCCAGACGGCGAGTCTTACAAAGGGTTCTGTGTTCACACGACGTGGCCGAAATCAACTCCCTTTAATTTCTGGTTCAGTAAGTAGCATCTACAGTTTCCTTTTGATATGATTATATATGATGATAGCGATAACAATAAAGACAATAAGGCTGATGGATCTGATAAACAATAAAGACAATAAGGCTGATGGATCTGATAGATAGCTTAGTTTATGGTTGTTGTTGTTGATGATGATGATAATGATGATGGTGGTGGTGGTGATGATGATGAATAATGATGATGCTGATGATGACGGTGAATGATGATAACTGTGGTGATGATGATGATGCTGAGGATGAGGGTGATGGTGTTGGCGGGTGGTGGTGGTGATGATGATGATAGTGGTGATGGTGGCGATCATGATGATGGTGGTGGTGTTGGCGGTGGTGGTGATGATGGTGATGACGCCTGATGGTTGTGTCGTTGGTGATGCTGATGATGATGATAATGATAATGAGGGTGATTATGATTGATTGTGGTGGTGATGGTGATGATGGTGGTGGCGGTAGTGATAATAGTGGTGATGATGGTGGTGACCTCGATGCCCGCGGAAGACCCCACCATTTACGGTCATGTAGAAACTAGGCTTAACTTTGACATTTGTTATTACCTCCTTGAATTTTGATCTTGTTGTTCTTCTTGTTGTTGAATGTTAAAAATCGTCCTTGTAACAGGAAAGAGAAAGCCTAAGGGAGCCACTAAAAAACCAACCAAACTAAAACCTGGCGTAATTGCTGCAGCAGTAATTGTTCCTGTGGTGGTACTAGTTGCGCTGGCAGTGGCAGCCGTGTTCCTTGTGAGAAGATACAACATCACAAGAATGGCTTACAGGAGACAGCGCGATGATGTCGTTTCAATTGTTGAATCGTAATGAGGAGCTTAGTGGGACTCTTCTTCTCCCATTTTATTAATTTTTCAATAAACCATTTCCGATTTATGCTCCAATACTCACAAACAAAACCATCAAGTCGAGGCCAAGTTCTTAACAATACAGCAATTGCATCAGACGTCACATGACACCGGATCGAGTTTCGTTCTGGATCGAATTGGATTTCATTCTACGTTTACATGGTAGAATCAAGAATGGCAAACCTGCGTAGTTTCAGGTCAGCACATACATTTCTGGACGCCATCTTGAATTTGTACCTCAAGGTGGGCATGCGCTAGGCATCACCCCGCTGACCAAACAATCGAAGGCTCCGAGGATGAAACTGGTCTTGCTTCGGAATGAACTTCGATTTCCGTTTACATGATTCCGGAATTAAATCTCGCACTGGAATGAAATTTTCGATCCGGAACGAAAACCCTGTGCGAACTCGATCCGGAATGACTTCACTTTCGTTCCGGAGTCATGTAAACACTGTGCACTCTAATGCAGAGCTTCAAGAGGGGGAATGAAGAAATCGGAGCGAGTTCATTCCGGATTGAAACTCAATCCAGTTTCATGTAAGCACACTCTAAAAACAGAGTTTTCTTTAAAACAGCTTTGGAACAAAATTCAAGAACAGTTCATATAGTACAAAGTGTTACTCTTATTTCTATTACTTTTCGTTGTAATTGTAATAAATAATATTATTATATGACCTTGCAATTTCCTGACATGTAAATATTATAAATTTTTGTTATGAACTTTATTGTAAAGTATAAAGTATTTCACTGTGTGTGCAATTTTCTATCTTTAATAAACCATTTATTTATTTATACGTAAAAACCAAATACTTACTTTTGCAAAGTTAACTGATGCCCCATTTCCTATAAGGTAAGCAACAAGTTTTTGGTCTTCTGCTAGGACTGCCTCCAACAAAGGAGTGGTCGTTTCGTTCCAGTCTGCTATACGATAGCAAACATCAAGAGTCTTTGGTCCTGCCTCCACAAAAAACCTAAAAAAATACAGCAAAAACTAAAATATTGAAAGTGAATGTCCTGCCTGATAAAGGAATTCACACCGATTTCTATGCAGCAATCAAAACTAACATCCGATCAGAGTTTGTTAATTTTAATTTATGTGCACGAGTGCATTTTTCTTCAACAGTCGTGAAAAAAATTGTTTGAATTTTCTACCCAAAAATACCTCACAGGACAGAATTTAATAAAGTCAGGAGGAAACCGAAGAAATATAGCATCCTCGTTTTCGTTTTGTACCCCTAAAAATGGATGATGCTGATGATGTTGATGATGATGATGATGATGATGATGATGATAATGAAATTGAAACGTTCACTACTTACTTAACGAGCCTAAACCGCTGACTCATATCTCCGTTTGCACCCGAGAACACTGCAGCAAATGGACTTACGTTGTCCTTGTCAGAAACGTCTAAGGAAGAGGGCTCATTGTCTATAAAGCAAAAAAATATGGATAGTCTACGCATTGTAATATACAGGAAAAAAGAGATCACAATTGATGCATATACATCTAGTAAATTGAAAGACAGACGAAGAAGGAGAAAAAGAAGAAGAAAAAGAAGAGGAGAAGAGGAAGAGGAAGAGAGAGAGGAAGACCATATATCGGAACCACTTCCTAAGTTCATTTAATATATTTTAAGTAAAATCTGTTTTCTTTACCTCTCTATCAGAATCCTTCCTGCCAATTAGGCTAACAGTGGAGTTGAAACAACATAATTCGATAAGAAAGGAAACAGCGGATACTATGATAAAACTTTGAATAGTTTTGTTTAATGTAAATAGTTTGTTCTTCTTCAGAACAACTGTTACAAAATAAGGCAATATTCATTATGACGTCAAAATTGTCTTTTCGTGAACCAAACTGAGGCTTGGTGGTGATACTTAGTTGCTACAGAAACCAAAGCATAGTCTGTATGTTTTTGGATTGTTTTGGGCCTCACTGATGCATTGCATATAGCTGTACTAACTCTTATGACAAAAGTAAACTTCCTGGCATCATTTGCCGCTGGAGGATAAGGAGTTATTGGCAAAGTGGATTCTTAAGTTAAACAGACGAACCATACAAGAAACGGGAGTGAACAGAAATAACGAGTATGGCAAAAACAAATACCAAAAAAACTTCATTTTGCCTTACAATCAAAATACGATTAACAAAGCAAGAAAACCAAACAGGTTTCACAGGCTATATTTCGGACTTATTCTATTTCCATAATCATGCTGATGACTAACAAACGCTGAACTTCACATTATATACATACAAATTAATAAAAAGCTCGGTGCCTTGATGCTTTAAGACCGACATTAATTTTCGATTTCAAAAGCTTGATATATGCTTCTAGAAAAGGCAGGTGTGACCAGTTGAGAGATGAAAGAATTGTCAATCCCAGTATTAACGCTATCGCGTACGCATTTAGTATTTCACCACCAAAGCCTCGCTTTGATCCCCTTGTGACGTCATCATGAAGGGCTACTAACTATTCGTACCCAGTAACAGCTCACAAAGCTCTTGGTTCCCGTTGCAGGCCGCATAGTGCAGAGGGATTGCACCTTGAGCATCTAATGCAGAAGCTGACACTCCATGCTGCAGCAAATGCATTGCAATCTAAAGAAAATATATATAATGGAGTTTTACTTGGCGGTTACATAAATCATACAACTTCAGTCAAACAATTTTTCTGACACCTTAAACAGTTAACTTATTCAGGAAATGTCCCGGTTATCGGGTGGATCTTTGAAAGGTCGGGTCGATCATAAACTGTTTTAAGAAAACGAATGTCCAAATAATAATTCGACTAAACGTTAATAAAATGTTTAGAAATAAATTTTGGCTGGCCAAACCAGCCTTACTTCACCGAAGAATAGTAGTTTTAAACATTTTATTAACTTTTTGTCCAAATTTTATTTTTACATTCAATTTCCTTAAAAAAATGAATGGTCCCAAATGCAAAAATTAGAATTTTTTTATTCCTAAAGCGTACATTTGAATGATATTTACGAGCCAAATATGAAATTCTTTTTGTTTTTTTTTTTAAGTTTTTGTAACATTCAGCATTGTCAAAAAGTTTTGTGAAAGTGATACTGTACATCACTATTTTCCTGGGTTCTGATTGGTTGTTACACAGCCTTTTCTGCAAGTTATGTTTAGTTGATCAAAAGAGTGCGACCACAGACTCAAAAGAGTGCGATCAATGCTGAAATCATAACGTTGGGAACTCATCACATTGCAGGAAACATCCTGTATTAATCTGTATAATTCATGGCTAGAAGTTTTTTCTTCTTGATTTGTGAACTTGTTTTTCTTTTCCAAACGAGTAATTTTATTTGCAAACTCAAAACAAATATATTTCGTAACGCCCGTTACCTCTTCAGTGTTCTGGAGCAAACTGTTTGGCAGTTACCCAGGAAACACCAGTGTTTTACAATGGATATAAAAAATGTATAAAAGAGTTACTGTTCATCAATAGGATGTCCAAACTGTGTACACTGGGCCCATTAAATCCTAAAAAGTTAACGCCGCATCTGTTCTAACGTTACTGTAGTTTACTATTACTTTACTTTCGCTGTACCTTCGTTGTGATATAAGAACCCTTGGAGTGGATTGCCAACAAATGGAGAAGGTTGTGTTGATGGCTATCGAGACCTTGCAGGTTGCTATCATGTCGTTGCTTTCTCAGCAGGGTCCATACAAGATCAAACTTCTCCGCTTCCAGTGTCGCCTTAAGTAAAGGAAAACTATGTTATTTAACTCTTTCAGCCCCAGGCAATTTAACCCTTTAAGCCCCAAGCACAACAAATGACGCGTTTGTAAATTCTCCCAACTGAGCTCCATACTTTCTTTATATGCAGTTTGGGAGAACTTGGCTTTTCAACTTCCACAGTTTATTCCACTTGATCAATTTCTTATTACTGATTATATGGTTTTGTTATGAGTTATGTAAGGAGAAGTTAGATGTTGATAAAATTGCTCTGGGCTGAAAGGGTTAATAACATCTAACTTTTCCTTACCAAACTCAAGCAAAGTTATATAAAGAGTAATAAGAAGTAAGGAAATGACTAAGTGAAATAAAAGTGTGGAAGTTGTATAAGCAAATTCTCCAAAACTGCTTATATATAGAAAGTATGAAGTTTAGTCAGGAGAATTTACCAACAAATCATTTGTCGTTTTTCGGGCTCAAAGGGTTAAAAACGGAAACTGGATGTCCATCTTTACGGATACTCTCTGATGTGTCCTTTGGAGAAGCTATATAAACAGAACAAATGCTGTAAAAAATCGGATGCCCCTAGCGGGAATCGTACCAGCGACTCATCATTTTCATGACTGCTGTTCTACAACTGAGCTACTGAGGAAACTATAAACAAATGTGCACATTATAAAACTTGAATTATTTCAAATAAGTACGCTAAAGATGACTGGTGAAATGTCAATCAATTAGCTAAGCTACTAAGCTACTCTAAAATTCTTACATTTTTCTTCCTCTCAAGCAATCAAACGATGTTTCTCTAGACAGTGTTGAATCTAGTTTTGGATCAGGTCGAGAAATACCAATTATATTTTCGAATAAATTGATGGAGAATTTTAGTTCACCCTACATGAAAAAATGACAGAAATTACAGAAAAAAACGACGGAAAAAAGGGAAGGAAGACTGGAAGGAAGTTAAGAAATATGAAAGGAAGGATAGTTGGAGAGCAAATGGATTGGAGGAAGCATGGATAAACGGATGGGTGAAAGTGAATACAAAAAAGGAAAAGAAACGAAAGGAAAGTTAATGAAGGAAAGGCAAAGAAGGCAAAGAAAATGAAGAAAAGAAAAGAAAAGAAATGAAATGAAAGAAAAGAAAACGAGATGAAATGATAGGAAAGTTAATGAAGGTAAATGAAAAAATGAAATGAAGGAAAGGAAATGAAAAGAAAGGAAAGGGAAAAAAAGGAAAGAGGAAAAAATTGAAAGAAAAGGAAAATAATTGTCCTTGTTTTTGTTTCTTAGTTAGATACACTCACCTGAATGGCTTCCACAAAGTCAAGTCCCGTGACTTCCAACATCAGATAGGCAATGCCTTGCCAGTTATTTTCCACGACCGCTCGGAATGCTGACTTTATAATAGGTTTGGGCTCAACCAAATTGACTGACCCTTTGTATTTCCAAATACTTTCTTTCTTCCTAAAGATGAATCGCAGGGTGCAAGTACCGTTTAGTCAGACATATTAACCTAACTTTGAATTTAATATTGAATAAAAGGTTTTAAAAAACAATGATTTTGATAAAATTACTAAGCGAGAATTGTTACAGCTGCAGAACAACGCCCGTTAAACTGCAGCTAAGATCGGAGACATTCCCCTGCTTCCGAAATACAGTAAAAACCCGCGAGTAAGAACCTGTATTCTCCCAAGTTAGCTTAAACAGGTTCTTACATAAATAGTAATTAGCACAAATTTAGGACGTTTAGGTTCTTAAGAGTGAATGTCAGTAAAAATCGACCAAATGGTGGCCACGGTCAAAAAATCGATTTTGCTCATACTTTGTCTGTTGTTAGGGTTAGGTAAGTAAACAAATGATTTGGGGTTGGTTTTTTGAAATTCTGTATGTAACGGAAGATATTCGCGAAAAGCTGTTATCATCCCAGAAGCACGGTTTTCATCCCTTCAGA
>JAOCNB020144687.1:0-10418 GCA_026546465.2 Palythoa caribaeorum | reverse complement strand
AACAGTAGAAATTTGGTTAAGATCGGCCGACCCCCATGTTCCGGCTTTGCATGGTTTTCTCAGACAGTGACTCTTAATTCCCATCAGTTCTAGCTTAAACTAAAAGTTAAGTTTCCCATTATAATTAGATAAATACCTTTTTGTCTTGTGGTGCATGATTAGAACAAAGTGCAACTTTCACGTGACAAGCTTCCTCGGTTTCCAGAGCCAGATAAGTACCGTCAGTCGAACGACGAAGGTTGCAACTGATTGAACATGAGCGAGGCAAAGGTATTTTTCTGGGTGACTTTGGGCATGTTTGTTTGTAAGTAGCTCCTTTAACGATCCCAGATTCTGAATAGGATCGAACGTGAAGCGATTCATTTGAGGAAGTTTCCATAACGAACATCTAAATGGCAAAACATTTATTTAAATGAGAAAAATTTTCAGTAAGTAAGTAAAATGCCTAAAATACAAGACATACCCACCACGTTAGTGAAGTTTATAACTATCTCAACGTTGTTATACCAATGAAAAATGGTTCGAACGTTTAGTTTAAGTACCATGGTTCTTTGGTTTTACATGTAGTAGTGTATTTTTGTAAAAATTTGCATATAGCAATAGGTTCTAAAATTAATAGCAAGCGACCAGTTAAAGAAGCTTGGAGGCATTGATGCAACTGCATAACTGCAAGTCATTCCATTACTTCTTTTTGTCACAGCAGCCAATTTCAGGCAAAATTATTTTGAAATAACGCACACCATATCGATTAAAGAGTTAAAACTTACCTAAAAAACTAATAGGCCTTATGGCCCTTTATCATGAGTGGCGGCGATTTTAATATTCTTTAGTCCTCTTTTACTTTCAAAAGAATATGTTACCTAAAGCGAGATAAGTAGTGCTAATTTTAATGTGGGTAAAAGATTTTTAAAATGGCCGGGTTTTGGAAAAATGGCTAAAATTTTAAACAGCATTTGTATGGGAATCTAATGTCAAGTAACGTAAACAAAACTCTTTCTAGTTTTAAAATCGTTATGAATTGGGAACTTTGAAGACGCACCAGAGGAAGGGAGTACCAATGGAAATTGACTGGGTGTTAAAGCAGACAACGCAAGACCACAGAGACGGCATACATTGAACCCTGATGCAGCAGCACGATGATCCGGCTCTTCTAGCACATTCCCGCCAACAGATGCAAAGGAAGACGTCCAGATTAAAAATAGAGCCCGCATAACTAGGACTCATGATCAACCGGGAGAAGACCGAACTCGTGAAGAGCACGGAACCGGTGGAACTGGAGGCTGTAGAGGAAATAAACCTATTACTTACCTCGGATGCACAGTGGACCAAGAAGGTCAGGCTCAGAGGAAGACATCAGAGTGAGAATTGGTAAAAAAAGGTAAAGGTAAAGAAGCTTCATTTAACGAGGGTAGCACGTAACAGTGTTCACGTGACACTGATAAACTTGTGGCCCTCGGTGCACACTTCCTCTCGGTGCTCCCTTCCTCTGCCAGTGCTCGGTTTTACGGGTATTTAAAGCTCAAGCTACACGGATAAGAGGAAAGTCGGAACAGACGTTGGAGTCACTGAGAATCGAACTGGGGATCTCCAGCACAGAAGGCAGCGCACTTACCAACTGTGCTACGTCTGTTCCTAGAAGGCCTGTTCCTAGAAGTTCCTGGAAAGGCACGAACCGAATTCAAGATGCTACTTCGAGTGTAGAAGTCAAAAGAGATAAAGAAAAGACCAAAGTGCGCTTTTTCAACTCTAATGTGAAGTCTAGCCGCTTGCACGGTGTCGGGACTTGGAAGACTACAGTAGTCCTCAGCTGAAGAGTGTAACCATTGTTAACGGCTGTCTCCGCAAAACCCTCGGCATAAGATGGCTCGAGAAGATGTCGAATGAAGAGTTGTGGCAGCGCACGAGACAGCTAACTCTAGCCGTGGAAGTCTGAAATATAAAGTGGGGTTGAATTGGCCACATCCTGAGGAAGGGGGAGCTGAACACCACCCGGCGTGCCCTGCGTTGGATCTGCCTGTAAGAAAAGACATGAACGACCTAGAAACACCTGGCGTCACTCCTTGGAGGCTAAACTGAAAGTAGCTGGTTTTCGACGGCATTCCGTGGTCCGGATGTCGAAGGGTAGAAGAAAGTGGAGAGAGCTCGTTTGGGCCTATGCTTCGCAAGGACCGGGCAGGCCGAAGTCAAGTAAGTCATGCCGCACTAGAAAGCGCCCTTTAAAATTCCCATACCCTCTGTAATTTAACGCAAAAAAATTACAAGAAAAATGTTTGTAAAATTGAAAATATACGATAACATACCTTACGTTCCTTATTGGCATTTGGGGCTGTTTGCTTTCCCTTATAAGTCATCCTCCTGAGCGGAAGAGTTTTAAGGTTGTTTGCGCTGTGAAAGATGTAATTGTGGTTGTCTTGTGTGATTGCAATTGCTTGATTTTTTTCGCACTTAATCTGTGTTACCACTTTGTGTGCGAGTTCCGAATGGTCGTGAAGAACAAGCTCACAACTTGGAGTTTCTTCATTTCGGGGCATTTTGGTTTCATCTCGGAGTTCTTTTGCTTTAGCTAGTGTGATGTCCAAGTAGCTGCTAAATTCTTGCCTGCCGTCTTTGGTTTTAACGTTTTCTATTACGCTGTTAGAATCTTTACGTTTACCTGCAGAGAAATCATTTTAAAGCCCAGTTCACTCTAGTGACATACGCAAAGCACCGTATCAGCACAACATAACGATTAAATACATTGGGCGAAGACGTGAAATTGCATAAACATGAAAACAAGCACAAAGAAAACGAAATGTTCCCTTCTTATTTTTGTTTTATTCTTGTTTCACAATTAATGCATTATGTAAACAGTTTCGATACAAACATAAAATAGCTATAAGAGCCTGTTTAAATAAGCGAGGTTGAACCTCCAGCCCGGTTTAATCTAGAAAGCGGATGAATCGGTCGCCATACCAAGTCTTGTTGCTGTTTACATGCAGAAATTCAAATCTACCCCGGATAAGGGATTCAACCTAGAAGCCGGTTCAAACTAACTGCGTGGGAGGTTGAGCCGGGTACTAGGTTTAAGTTTTATCATATAAACATCTGTGGGTTAAAGCGGTTTGGCGTGAAAATTGCGGATGACGGTTTCAAACAAATTTTAATTTTAAATGACATCGAGAAAGCAACAAAGTAAAAAAGGAAATACCTGCTGCAGGAAGGAAACCGATAACGAGGCGAGTTATCCAAATAATGTTTCTGTTCCTTTATACGCCATTTTGCGCGTCAACTTTTCTTAACCTCGCACTTGGCCTTATCACACTACTAGTTTTGCATGTAAACCAAAGGCAAAGTTAAAATCCTTGTCTAGACAGTGCTAGAATGAATCGTTTAGGAGCTTCAGCATTGTGCATGCGAACAGGCCCTAAAAGCACAGCTTGTGTTTGCTTCAAGCTTATGTTCTGTCGTGTCATTTCACAACTAAAGTTGTCTAGAGCTAAACCGTACTTAAAGAAGGTAATGTACATTGAAAATCCTCACATTTCTAGGTAATACAGGATGAGTTTCACAAATTCATCTAGGAATGCGATTATGTGGTTTTTGTTTGGCGATATTGTACCGATTTGCCATGGTAATGCCTAAAGTCTAAATTATTTTTTCCGATTGCTTAAAAAGGTTCCCTGTGACAAAACAGTCTTAAAATACGTTTGTTCTTTCCCATCTTTCTTTTCGAGGTATATCAATATCTGCACATTACTTGAAGTAATGTGCAATTAACAAATTATCATCGCCGTAAGCTTTTGGAAAGCTGACGTTTCGAGCGTTAGCCAACTAGAAAAGATCTGTTCACACAAATCTTTTTTACAAAGTTTTTTTAAAAAAAATAATTATCGAAAACTATATATCAAAAATGTCTTTTGCAATTTAGTAGGACCGAGACTCGTCAAGCACAGGAGCACACGAAGCGGAGCCTCCATATGCACTATATTTTTGAGTCAACATTTGCGCGTCTCATTTTATTTTTAGAACAACCTTTTCAGAATGAGGCTCAATTAAATTTAAGATGTAAAGATGTAGCAGTTTTTTCACATGTTGGAATAGTTTCACACTTGTTTCCATGTATTCACATCTGTTTCACACAAGTGCATCCTGATCGGGCATTCTGAACCGTGCGCGCGAATTTAGACCAATCGGAGTGGTCTAAAAATAAAAAGATACGCACAAAGGTTGACTCAAAGGGATAATATGGGAGATGGAGGAGGCTCCCATCCATGGGCTCTTGCTAAGCACAATGAGCTCACCGTGTATCATCACTCCTTCTTCCACGTTTCTTCCATCAGTGGTAGCGCTCTCCTTTGTGATCTCTCGCTTTAACTCCTTGGCCTTGAGTTCTTGTATATTGAATGAAAACACGTCTCCTAAGGTTGAAAGAAGGATCAGCTCGTTCCTTGTGCCACAAACGTGTTTGAAGATATTATCTGTTGGAAAGCATTCAAAATGAGCCTCTTCTGCTTCTGTCTTGTCTTTTTCAGTCAAACTTAACGTAAGTAACCTGATCCACGAGGTCTTGGACTCATTTGGTTTTTCTCGATTTATCAATCCTTCCGCAAGTGCTCTTTTCCTCTCACAAGAAAATGCTTTAAGACTATATAAGTATTCCTCGAAATCACAATAGAATAGCTTGCCATCCTGATCGAGCGCAAATAAAATTCCGCCAACGGAACTTGCATGCTTTAAAAATTTCAGGTTGGTGGAAATACGGTAGTTGTTGAGTGAGATTACTTCATTTTTCTTGATATCTCTGATCTCACAAATATCAATTTTTCCTGCCTCATTTAGTGTCAGAGTGACTTCAACCTCGCTACCTGAAACTAAAGAATAAATATCTTTTCAACCAAATTACATTAAATTTTACATTAAAATAAGATGAACAGTGTGAAACGTTATGTAGCCAAGTGTAGTCTCAAGAACACGCAGGACCTGTTTACCTGAGGTAGGATGCCCTTAGGGGATAGGGGCACCCTCCCTTGGAGGGTTTCCCTTCCCCTTTGTATTATCCAGGTCGTTCTACATGCAAGGTAGGGTGCCCCTAGGGGTAAGGTTACCCTACCCTACCTACTAGGGTCAAGTTTAATTTACATTAGCCCAAGTAAACCAAGAAGGAAAGCCAGCTCTGGAGGATAGGGGAGATGTTTTGTCATGATAACCGCTGGCCACAGTGGAAAGGCGCGAAATTCTAATTTACTTTCAACATGGCGGTTTCTTGCTACAAACCTGGCGAGCTTTTTAGAAAGCATCGACTATCAACAATGTTTAAAGGACAGTCAGATTCAGATATCGAAGAAACGGTCGTTGATGTTGTTGGAGAAGATGAAAACATAGAAAACTCTTTGGGGGACCTCGTAGCAGCTAATATTACTGAAGACGAAGGAAGGAAGGCACGAGGTGAAGAAGACGTGAAAACCCCGACGACGTCAAAAACGCGTAAACGCAAAGCAACAAACAACCAGGGCAAAAATAAGAGACCAAAGAAGTTCTCGTGGACTCCTGAAATAACAGAGGATCTGCTGAATTATGTGCAGGACTGCAAGTCTAACTGTGACCTCAAAGGAATAGATTTCGAAGCAGATCTCACTTCAATGTTTACCGCAGAAGTTCGAACGCGCATGGCGCGAAACTATGCCTTTGATTTTGGCCCAGTAAAAGTCAATGCCCTAGAAACAGAAATCAAGGACATGGGCAAGGAGGAACACGATAAATACATCAAGTAAATGGTTTTACGCTGTAAACTTCAGAGCTTGATGACCGCTCCTTCTAATGTTTGTTCTTGTCTCTAGGAGGAAGGGTGCCCCTAGTGGGCTAAAATATTGCACGAAGAACGGCGCTATATTCACCCACCCTCTTTCCATGTAAACAGGCCCGCAGAGAGGTCAGGTAACAGTTTTTTCGTCAAGAAGGGCGACAAAGAGGCGGCCGTGGGGCTCTAAACTTGAATATATTCATATATTCGCTGGGCTCGCGGGCGCACGAATTTGGCGCTTTTAACCTGGCCCGATTTTTGTTTGCTTTCGCGTGTGTTGTCACCTGGCAACTAATCAGCTGATTTTTCTCAACGAGTGCTAGTTTTCCAACGCGCGGTTGCCAGAAAAAGCTTATCTATTCCCATAACTTGCTGTCGATTTTCAATAAAACTTCAAATCTGAACGAATACACATATCTTTTCGAAACTGTAGAAAAAATAATGCTTTTCAGACACTTTTTCGATATATCAAAGGGGTAAATCGAGACGCGCTCGAACTCATATCGACTTCTCTCGTGTACGCGAGTGAAATCCTGTCGCACGCACCAATCAACAAAAGGGCCGAGAATCAAATTTTTCATTAATTTAAGTCAAATTTAAAAAGAACAGATTTTTACCTATAACTTATAGGTTGAAATGTTAAAAGTTCAGTTGATGAAATTGTAAATAGAACGAGTTATTGCAGTTTTTGCCAGCCACTTTCGTTCGCATCAATGGTCGAAAGTCGATCTTGAACTCGGGTCGGGTCGCACCGAACGGATATCGACCTTTTCTTACAAAAGGTTCATTGGTGTCCATGTTTGTTCGGCAGCTATACGAGTAGATATCGATCTAATACTCTGCCAGGTTTCAGAACGAGAAGAAGAAATGGCGGCAGGCTAGAGCTGTTAGAAGATGGAAGTTTTTTGCGCGCTCGAGCCTCATTAGAGGGAAAGATCACAGGATAGAATCACATGGTTGAATGAGTACAAATTTCTTTTATGTTTTCGATTATTCTTTTATTCTAAAAAGAACATTTTTTTGTATTTCTCATTTAGAAAATGTTGTTTAAATTTCGACATGTTTGGTGTTGTTTTCTTCGAGTTATTAGCTCTCGCGTTCGGTGCAACTGGAGAAAACATGGCCATGGTTCTGTTTGCCAAGTGACAGTATTCCGAGAACAACCCTGCAGAACTTCTTATGTATATAAACTCCCGCATTCGAAGCGAAAAGTAGAATTTAATTCAGTTGTATTGTTTTCAACTGTAACCTACCCGGCTACTTTACGATATTTTTGCATTGCAATTTAGTTTGAAAAATCTCCGTGGTCAAAAGAAATTTCTACTAATTCAGTTTTCGTTTTAATTTGTAAAATAAGTCGCAAATGATACGATGCGGTTTATTGCACTGGTTGAAATTGATGCGCACATTCAGATTATTTACATACTCTCTTAAACTACACAAGCCCTGCTCGCTTTAGCTTTGAATTTTATTTATAGCTCCGCTCGTATAAAAATCAGTTAAATATGATCCGGTAAACCCGCAACACCATGGGAAGAAAAAAGGCCAACCACAGGTACAAAGTGTACGAACACAACCAAGATGTCAGCCGGTTGAGTAAGAGATTGTCAGACCTAAAGCAGCTTTGCAGTGCGGAAAAAAGGAAAGCTCGTCGTTTACAGGAAAAGGTCAGTGAGATTTTGACAAAATCAGCTTAAAAGCATGTGATATAGCTTTTAAAAATGGTTTCATTTAAAGATTGTTTATAGCTACACACTTGACTTGCTGTCCAGATGAATAATTTGAAATTGTGTAAATAATTGTGGTTTTTACAACATATAGGATAACACTATTTGGTTATTGTGGTTTTGTTTACATGATTTACATATATATTTCTTCAAAGAAAACGAGACTTTTTGGTGTTTTGTGCATACAAATTAAATTTTATAGAGATTGAAGCCTCTTTGTATAAAATTAATCATATTTGTGTTCTTTTTTTACAAAATATCAACAAGTTGAAAACTGAAATGAAACAGTAAATAAATTAATAAAATAAAAAGCTAAAATAGCTCTGTGTTTTATGGTATAGACGTGTGAATTAATAATACCATGATTTAAAAATAATTTATGAAGTGTGAATTATTGTATTAATTTTCCCAGTTGTCTTGAACAATCATGCTATCAAAAACTGATCTCAGTTTATTTTCTCACAATAACAGATCAATGAACAACAGATGGCACCAGGCCAAATAAGAAAAAGAAAAGCCACTGCAGAGGAGATCTTCAGCAAAAGGAAAAAGGCTGCCAGGCAACATAACCCATCCAGTGCTGTGCCTAATACTAATGGTAAACTTAGTATCCCTGAAAGGCGAGCATGCGAGAGAATAAATGAAACCATGAACCTTGCATCACTTATTCATGGTGGAACAAAAGAAAATAAAAAGCCTGCACTGGATGGGTTATGGTGTTCGCTTGTTAGAAACTGTAGTCCGGGAGAGCTAACCAAGTATGTTGAGTCCACCCCTAACATTATGAAAAAAGTAGTTCCACCCATCATCAAAAATAGAATTAAAAAGTTTGAAAAAAGTGATGCAAATGCTGCACGCAGCCTGAAAGTTCTGTATAGTGGGGGATTAATTAGTAAAAATAAATATAAGCGAATGAGAAGTGATGGTGCCCTTAACAGCAATCTGGCCAAAACTAATTCTGCTTCAAAAACTTCAATGGAATTCATGGAGGGGGTGCCAGTCCCAAAACTGCTAAGGTACGACCAAGTTCAGACATTTATTAATGCCCTAGACATGGGTGCAGTTCACAGTTTAGAGAGTAATTTTGGTCAAGGAAATGGGGAAGATGAAGTTGATGGAATTTATCGAGATTTAGAAACCCTTCTCCTCCAAATTGCCAAAATGTATCTTGTTGTTGAAATGAAATTTTATTCGGCAGAAAATCCATTGTTAAATTGGTTCGGTGGAATAAAGGGCGAGTTCAAGGTGGCCATAGGGGCTGATGGGGCGCCCTTTGGCAAGGAATTGGAGGCAACAGCCTGGCTCGTCAGCTTTTTAAATGTGGGCAGCCGCGTTGCTTGCCCTTTTGATAATTTTCTTTTGTGTGGGGCAAACTGCAAAGAAGACCATACGGTAATGGTAGAATATGCCAAAAGCCTGAGAAAAGAAATTGAGGCTATTGAATCAAAAACATATTATGTCAATGATAATCAACAAGTATCTTTTTCTTTTGAATTAGTCCCCTCAGACATGAAATGGCTTGCTTTTTTTTCTGGTGAACTTAACAATGCAGCTTTTTACTTTTCCTCTTTTGCGAATGTAAACAAGTCAAATATGGAAACTCTAAATGGTACCCTTGGCCCTGGGTCAACCAACACTTGGCAGCCATGGGATTACAACCAAAGGTTGTCAGTGGCAAAGGATGTACAGAAATTTTCCCAAAATCTAGAACATTCTCCAATAACTGAGAAAACTAAGAGAACGAAACTCACAAATTTTATTAGAAGTAAAAAGTCTCGACAGCAATTTGAGCCAGTTTTAGGGCAGTTAGTGGACAAAGCAATTGCTGAGCCACTCCACAACATGAACAATGCTTGGCAATTCTTTAATATCAACTTACTCAACTTAGTTTTAGATATGAGCCAAATCTCAGATGGTATAAACTCTATAAATGACCTAGCATCTAACTGTCCCTTTTTACTTTACCTTAAGGCCATTAAAGTGGCCAATTGTAATTTGTTATACAAGAAACTTAAAAAATGGTTTGCTCTGAATCGAAAAACTTCCTTTGAATTCCGTTTTACAGGCAAAGAAAGTAAAGCATTTTGTCACAACTTCATGCAAATCATAGCTTCAGTGGCCACTGAGCCAAATGAAAGTCAATCCTGCAAGCTTAAATTACATGCACTTGCTTATTTCGGGCTCAAGTTAAGGGATGCTGTCTCTCTTTTTAGTAGGCAGTCTGTACCAGAGAATTACTTGACAGATCTGAAGTCAAACTGCCAAGCAGTTTTCAATAGTGCTAAGATGTTTCTGAACAATGTTACCCCAACTATTTGGACTATTGGCTATGTCATTCCTTATCATGCCTCGATAACTGTAGATAAATTTGGCCTTGGCCTAGGCATTAACACAATGCAGGGTAGGGAGGCAAAACATGTCCACTTGCAGAAACATGCCAAACACTCACTAACAACAAACCGGTGGCAAAAGGTGTTCAAACACGAGTATGTCACAACTCTGTATTTAAGGGAAATTGATGCTAATGCATATATGTATAAGCACACAAAAAGCAGTTACATTCCACCCAAGGCAAACTCTGCTACAGTTTGTTACTGTGGTTATCCCAAACAAATGGAAGAAGATAAATGTAAGTTTTGTTCAGACAAGATCCGAGTTGCTATAGAAAAAAGTGTACAGACTGGTGAGCTAGACCAGTACATTTCTCAGATTTTCAGTAGATATAGATGAAACACTGTACAGCCATAAATATTGTTAGTATTATGCTGTGACAAGTAAGCACGGTTTTGTAACTAGCACATTGTGCTTTCAATTTCATTAGAGACTTCAACATTCTGTGGACCTCATTTTTGAGACATGACTAGATTTTTGTTGCATACTTTTTGCATTAGTGCACATTTAAATGATGGTAG
>JAOCNB020144646.1:127-10419 GCA_026546465.2 Palythoa caribaeorum | reverse complement strand
GATTTTAAGAAAGGTACAAAAAACTAAATTCTTTTTATTTGTGCAAAGTTGTAAATGTGTAATAATAAATATATGAGAATTCCAAGGCAGTTTTAAGTTCAAAGAAGTTCTGGGAGTTGTTGATAGAAGTGCTAAAAAGCTGTTTTATGTTGCTGTAGGAACTGAGAGATGCCCTACAGAATAAGGATACTCACACGGATGAGTTGACAGAGCTGCAGGAAGCTGTGGAAATGGCCACATTAGATAAAGAAATGGCAGAAGAAAAGGTAGTAACTGAAAATATATTCTTCAAACAACTACTCTTAATCTATGTAAATCTCAGTGCTTAGGGTTATCATTGAAAACAAGTCAAAAGTTGGAAGCATGAAGTTATACTGAATTTGAATCCTTATTACCAAATGCTGAGCTCCATAATTTCCATCAATAACGAAATAATTATGAATAATGTTTTTGAGACTTTTTGTGCATGATCTCTTCAACATGAATAAAATAATGGTTAATACAGGGATGTCAATAAGATTGTAAGCAGCCATTTCATTTAAGGTGTCACCCATAGCATTTCTTCACATGGCCGGTGACTTTGTGCTGAAATCTTCACCCATAACGTCGAGTCACCTCAGCCGTAACAGGTGTTATGGGTTACAGCCCTTATTGACATCCCTGAAATATTATATGCCAACCCACTGATTGTTCTATACTCTGAATCTTATACTAATAATTTTATTTGCTTAGTGTGTGAGATGCTGCAACCATTACTGCAGTCTGTCAAAATTGTTGTGTGCAGCATATCCCTTTTAAATTACCCTAATCTCAGAAATCTCAGTACTATCACGATCTGTCAAGGGGATTGATATGTGCAGCGTATCCCTTTTAAATTACCATAATATCACAAATCTCAGTACTGACGTCTGTCAAGGTGTGCTGATGTGTGCAGCATATCCCTTTTAGATTACCCTAATCTCAGAAATCTCAGTACTATCATGATCTGTCAAGGTGTATTGATTTGTGTAGCATGTCTCCTAAAATTAATTACCATAATCCTACAGATTTACTGATGATGACCACATGATCAAAAACGTTTTAGATATTTATTTAATTTTTCTAGCAAATAGTTTGGCCTATTTCTTATGATTTTAAGATCAACATTAAACAACAAATTGTTTTTTTTTTATTTTCTTTATAAAAGCTTGAGGCTCTTCAGCTAGAGAATGATCAGCTGAAAGAGAAGGTTGAGGAGGTGACACTAGATCTTGAGATTTTGAGAAATGAAATCAGTGAAGGAGGTACGTTCACATTCTTACTCCAAATATTTGGCTGTTGAAAAAGAATTTGGTTAAGTCCTAATTATAATATTATTATTAAAACTGACCACAGTTATAACTATAATACAGTCTTTAAGTAGCTTCTCGTCTTCCAGCAAATCCATTCAAACAATTAAGCGATTAACTGAAGATCAAAAATGCCAAACTTCAAAACCGTGTAAACTTGAATTCAATCCCAAAGGCAAAGCAATGAATAAAAGCATTTGGTTTTGATGTTTGTCAATTGAAACTCGAGTGTTAATTTTGTTTTCCTTGTTACAAAAAAAGAGAAAAGGCCATACAGGTAATAAACATTTTATTAACCTCGTTGCTCGATCCACTTTGTAAGTTACGGACCAGAGTTTTTTTTCCTCATGGCCTGCAGTGTTGGGCTACTCGGGTCCGTAACTTACAGTACAGACCTCGCACTTGGTTTTTACGAGGTACAACAATCAAGGATTCTAGATAGATGGTCAATACTTAAAGTAATGATATATAATAATAAAAACATCAGTTTTTGCAATCTTCTCAACTTTTGATTGTAGGCATGGAAGGTGCAGCAGCAAGTGCTCAAATCAAGCAGTTGGAGCAACAGAACAGCCGTCTGAAGGAAGCTATTATGAGGTAAAACTTTCATTAATTGAAGTTCTTTTTATTATAAATTTCTGTGAGTCTTTTAAATATTTTGTAACACCTTAAAATGTTTATTTACTGAAATGGTATCTGAAGTCACCTTTAAGTTAATATTTTGTTTCTATGGCTTCCAATTAGAACACATAAATGCTTTTTGGTATTTTCAAAATGATGGAGTGGCACCCTTCAAATCTTTGGAAAAGTCCCCAAATTTGGTTTTTCTTGGTATTTTTAACGAAGAGCAATAAAAGAATAACTATGAGTGTTCATTGAGGGGGTAAAGGTGTTACATTGCCCCAATCCAGATAGGGTTTAAATTAAGGCTCTGTCCCCACTAATATGTTTTCATTTGAAATTGCACACTTCTTTTATTTGTTTTTGCCTTCTGTCCACATTGATACGTTCGAAAATGAAGGTGTATGTCACCAAAAATTGAGGTTTTGGAAAACGAAGTTGCAACACCTTACCTTGCTTGGGCGAAAATGAAGGATTTCACAATTGGAGGTGCAGCGTCTTAGTGCATGTGAACGAAGGTTTCTGAAGAATACGCTCCTTTAAAGCCTGGTGACGTAAACAAATGTTTTCTTATCTGTTTTGGTGTGGATGGTCGAAACTGCTTAACGAGGCTAGCGTGGATGCAAATCCCTCTTTTTATACGTATTCAATAAAATGAAAACAGAAGTTTTTGAAAACACATTAAATTTCACCAAATGTTTTGTTTTTGCAGGCTAGTAAGAAATAAGTTTTGCTAGGCAAAATAGGCTTTTATATTTACAGACTGACAACAAAATTAAGGTTAACAAAATGTCAAAAAATCAAAAATGAGGTTAGTCACACTTTTAAAGGTCTAATTAAAGTGAAATGTAAATTAATTTTAAAGGCTGAAGGAAGTTCAAGTGAGTGACAAGGCACAAGTTCAGTCATTACAAAAGCAAGTGAAAGATGTCCAAAACACAAACACCCTTCTTCAGACTGAAAGAGACCGAATGGCAACAGATCTTCAGGTTCGCACTAAAATATATAATGATCACATTATACTGTAGCTGTATGTAGATCCTAGTCATCTATTAGACCCATGGCCCCATGTAGAGCATAATCCAACAGCTAATTTTCTTCGCTTATAATTTAAGTAAAAATTCTACAGTTTGTAACCTACAGTATTCTTGTATAGTGTTCAAGTACTCTTAAGTTGAGTGGAAAGTTTCTTTGCCATATCTTAAACAGCCGAGAAATGATTCTTAAATAGCTGGCTTGTACACCACAACCTTGGAAGCTCTTCTGGATCTTCAGTGTCATTGCATGGCCAGCTGACACATTACTGGCACTCGAAGTGCTACTGGATGAGAAAAAAATAATATAAATCTGTCTTACTATATAAAATTAGAGACACCTATTTATAAAACATCATTTAAAACGCTCTGTTTTGACAACTGGTAATATGGAATTGTGTCCCCTCTTCTAAAGTCAATTTTAAAATTCCAAACTCAATTTTTCATCTCGAAACCCTATCCGGAGAACCTAAAGATATACAAGAGACATACTAGCAAGTGCTCGTAACACCTTGTGGAATACAGTAGTTTGCAAAACAGTGATAGTATCAAACTATGAGAAGAGATAATTGTAATACAGTAATTATGATTCGTATAAAGCTATGGGTCTCTTCATAGTAAGATACAGATTTGTTTTCATCCTATACTAGGACTTGGAGGCGACATTAGCAGAGCTCAAGGAACAGGTACTCTACATAACATTGTTAAGTTGTGTACAGTAATTAATTTTAACTTGGTGTTTCCATTAAAGTGTTATAGCTCATTAACAAAGTTTAAACCAGCTTTTTGACTCAGTAAAGAACAAATGAATGTGAAAATGGTGTCAATATGATCTGCAGTATAAGAGCTACTTATTTCATGTCAAAAATCTACAGTGTAGTCCCAACTAAATATCATTTTAAACCAAACATGTTTTTATTACTGTGAGTCTCTCCTTTGTTCATGCATTCAATGTCAATAAAGCAGTTGGTGTTATTGTAGTTCCGCAAGTCAGTATTAGAGTACAGTGGTCTTCCACGTAAAGGTGCATGGAAATGAGGCCATGGGGCCAACATGACGTCTCTTGTGACCCGATAGCCTCATTTCTGTGTCGTTTCTTGTAATAATGACTTGCGAACTGGAATAATTAGTTAATCAGCAATGTAATATGATTTCCTATAATGCAGGGGATCTTAAATTAGTTCTAAGATATAAGGTAAGATTACTGTTTACTTTGATATGACTTACAGTAGGTAGTCGCAGTTGTGGAGCTTTGTGTTTGAGGGTGTTTGAATAGCAAAATTTGTGAGCTAAGTTTGGAAAGAAAACAATCACATTGGTGGAATTCGTGAACAAGCAAGCCAGCCAGATTCCTTTTCGGTATATGACTAGCCAGTTACTCCATTTGTGTGAAATTTGAAAGAGTTTGTTATTGACCCTTTTGTCCCCAAGCAATTTATCAACTTCTCACTTCTCCTCATGTAACTCAAACAAAACAATATAACTGATAATGAGAAATGAGAAATTGATCAAAAGGAATAATCTGCAGAAGTTGAAAGCATGGGGACTTGGTTGGGAGAATTTACCTATACATCAAGATCTATGTCATTTGTTGTGTTTGGGGCTTAAAGGTTTAATCTTCCAAGTCAAAATTTTATCTGTGCTTGCAAGTGCCCCAAAGCCAGATGGGCTCTGACTCTTTTTTAAATAAAGCCATCTGATTTTCCGTTTACATCTGCATAGGTTAAACAATCCCAGAATTTAAGAATGCATAATAAACAAATAAAATTTATTTTAGGCTGACAAATCGTTGGTTAATTGTGCATCTTTTAGGTTGATACTGCTCTGGGCGCAGAGGAGATGGTTGAAGTTTTGACAGACAAAAACCTGGAACTTGAGGAGGAATTACAGCAACTCAAGGAAACTGTTCAAGATCTGGTCAGTAATAATGATAATGGTAATAGTAATGATAATGGTAATGGTGATGATGATGATGATGATGATAATGATGATGATGATGGTGATGGTGCTGCTGCTGATGATGATGATGATGATGGTGGTGGTGCTGATGATGATGATGATGATGATGATGGTGATGATAAAGGAAAACTGTTGGCGTCATACTGGCAGCACAAGACCAGGCAATAAGAATGCAGTATAAAATTATTAGAAAAGTTATAAGGAGGACATCGCAGTGCAGTCAGCTAGATCAAAAAGTGTACAAGATATGGCGTCATGATAAAGGGGCTCAAGTTATTGATTGGAAAGCTCGCAGAAGGTTTAACCTTGCTTAACGTTTTACCGTAAAAAATATTTAAAGTAACCAATTCATAAAGCAGTATTCACGTACAACTTATCAATTAGTGTTGTGAATAAAACCATGATTATGAAAACAATAATTATTTTGATTTTCCTGTTTTGATAATTCAAGTAAATATTTTGTAACATTTTAGGAAGCTCTTCGTGATCTAAATGAAGAACTTGAGGAAACCCACGTTCAGACTGAACATGATCTGAGGGAAGAACTAGACTTGAGTGCAAATCGGGTTCGAGAGGTACAATAAGTAAAAGTTAAAATTATTAAATCCTATTATAAACCTAACGTTTCATAAGACAGTGAGGTAGTTTTCAGGGGAAGAAAGTTTCTGACTCTCCCTTGGTGGAAATATAGTCAGCAGCTTGGCCTTCAGCAAAAGTCGGTTACCATATTTACTCGAATAAGCACCGTCCCCAAATAAGTGTCACCCTTGAATAAGCGCCTACCACACCAAAAAGTCCAAGAAGTAAATAAGCGTTGCCGCTGAATAAGCATCGCACCTCTATGGCCAATGCAGCACGTAATTGAAATGGACGGATAGAACTTACCCTGAAGCCATTATAAACTTTGAATGCCTATTTGTATTTAGCAGCAATTTGAATGATTGTTACCTTGTGCTACTTCAGTTATGGGACAAAATTCAAACTTACACACAAAAATTTTTAATTGAAAAGAAAAGATTTCACTTCATTTTCATTTTAAGGCAGAGGTTTGGTTTACAATGTGCAGAAATTTTAAGAAACAGCAACGTAAAGTCTGGCATTGGTTAAGAAAAAACATAAATTTAAGAACTGGGTTTTGGATGTTTTGAGAAAGAAATAATATTTGATATAAAGGCAAGTTTCTTTTCTTGTGGTGTAGGCAGAGCAAAAACTTGAAGCATCCCAGGAGGCTATTCTAGATTATCAGCAGACTATTGGAAAGTTCCGGGAGCTTGTGTCGAAGTTACAGGTTTGTAAATTATATGCTGTAAATTATTGTACAGTTTAAGGTCCTTGTGCCATGGTAAAAGTGCAAATTATTGCTGTAAGGGAAGTAGTTTTGGCTTTTTGTCTGGAAGCTTGGTTTCTTCTTGTAATTGTTTTAAAAAATTTAATTGACAAAAAAAATAAATTAAGTTTGTAAGTGTTACTTTTATCAGATTTTCTTTGTTGTCAGTGCTGTGAGAGAATAAGATCTAGAGAAGATGTTTAATCAACTAAAAAATCTGTTTTGCAGGAAAGTAACCGCTTGCTGCAAGACCAGCGGGAAGACAGTGAGAAGCATGAAATTACAAACCTGCCCTCCCCGGAGATTATGGACATCAAGTTTAAACTTGCTGAGGTTAAGTCCCATGCTAAGGTAACGTGTACCACAAGGTCCCATGCTAAAGTAAGATGTACCACAGTTCCATGCTACGGTAACGTGTACCACAAGGTACCATACTAAGGTAACGTGTACCACAAGGTCCCATGCTAAAGTAAGGTGTACCACAGTTCCATGCTAAGGTAACGTTTACCATAGTTCCATGCTATAAAGGTAATGTGTACATACCACAAGGTCCCATGCTAAGTTAACGTACACTGCAAGGTACCATGCTAAGTTAACGTACACTACAAGGTACCATGCTAAGGTAACGTGTACCACAGTTCCATGCTAACGTAACGTGTACCACAGTCCCATGCTAAGGTAACGTGTACCACAAGGTCCCATGCTAAGGTAACGTGTACCACAAGGTCCCATGCTAAGTTAACGTACACTACAAGGTACAATACTAAGGTAATGTGTACCACAGTTCCATGCTAAGGTAACGTGTACCACAGTTCCATGCTATAAAGGTAATGTGTACATACCACAAAATCCCATGCTAAGTTAACATACACTACAAGGTACCATACTAAGGTAAGGTGTATCACAGTCCCAGTTTAAGATAACATATACCACACGGTCCCATGCTAAGGTAACGTTCACCTCAGTCCCATGCTCGATATTTTAATACACAAACGATGCTATTGAGGCTAAATTGTATCCAGACAATCAATAATTGAATAGCTACTTTAGAGCGTAATATCCGTGAGAAGGATATTTTTATAGCCTTGGTATTGGGCGATGGCCTACCTTTGTACTTGATCCTATATGCGATCAAATTCTTCCAAGTTTTTAAAATTTTTTTAACAGATTCTAACATTTAAAGCATTAGATCTTATGTAGTATTTTTACTGTAAAGTTTTACATATTATAGCATATTTATTAGTAACATAGGTTATTCTTATTATTTTCTTTTTAATATTCTCAGTTTTATCCCCATATTAGTAAGGGATTTAGTTCCCAAGCTACTTGTTTTAGGCTGTGACACTAATAAAATTTCTATTCTTTCCTATGATAGGGACCTATTTGGATTTTAATGCCAATAGTTCACTCTCATAGATCATAACATCGTCCTGTTACAATAATTCTTGTGGGTTCATTGTGCTCAGAGCAAATTTTTTCAGGAAGATTTCAGATGCCCAGGGGAATGAAAATATTTAGGGCTTGGCTGAAAATATCCAATAGGAATGGGATATTTGTAATTATCAATAGATACTTTAAGCCTATATAGGAATAAAACATTTAGAATATCAAATCATCAAGATAATATAGACCTTATTAATAAGTGCTTGCGATTTTAATTTTCTTTTGTCTACATTCAAATTTGCCCATCTCCCCTCGTTCTTGAGTTAAACTTTCAAAAGATAATGTCAACCAAAACGAGACTTCTTGGGCTAATTTGAAGGTAAACAAAAATCGCCGCCATTTATGAATAAGATATATAGTTATATAGAAAAAAGTAGAAATATTTATATGTTTTCAGACCCTAGACGTGGAACTACGCAAATTTGAACTGGAACAGGCAAATGAGCGGATCAAGATGCTCAGTGCTTTCTTGCCAGAATCGTTTATCAGGAGAGGGGGTAAGTGCGAGTAGGCATCTCAAATACCAAAATATTTTTAAGCGAAGTATGAAGAATTTTTTTTTACATTATAAATAAATAAATCAATAGAGAAATTTATGAAATGAATAATTAAAAAAAATTCTATTTCTATTTTCAGGTGACAATGACAGCATTCTATTGATGTTACTTGTCCCAAGACTGACATTTAAGATCGAGCTTCTTCAAAACCAAATCAAACAAAAGGTATTGATTAACAATTTATCAACATTTGACTTCTCCTTACATAACTCAAACAAAGTACATATATAACTGCTGATAAGAAATCAGGAATTGATCATGTGGAATAAGCTGTAGAAGTTGAAAATCCAAATTCTCCTAAACTGGTTGTATAGAAAGTGTGGAACTCAGTTGGGCGAATTTATCAATATATCATTTGTCGTGCTTGGGGCTTAAAGGGTTAACAAATTATATGCTGCACCGTTGTACCTTTGTTTGTCATATAAGTCAAAACCATAGTATAGTCTGCAAGTAAAGCGAGTGGAAAATGTTACACAAATTCAATGAAAAACATCTGAAAATTGATCCTCAGTAGTCTTCAATGTCCACTTCATCATTTTATTAAGATCGACCTTTAGGAGGGATGTTTGTTTGATGAGACATTTACTAGCGAGCGGCATCTACTATATTTCAAAGTTCAAATTTCACCTGGCATTTATTAGGCATTAAATAGAAACTGGGCATCTATTTCAAAATCCAAATTTGACCTGGGTGTCTATTAGTTACAAGGCGTATAACAGAGTGGGCATCTATCTCAAAATCCTAATTTGACCTGTGCGTCTATTAGATGCGAGGCGTTTAATGGAGAGTGGGCGTTAGTTAGATTGTCAGTTTACGGTAACTTAAAATGCACTCTATAACCTATTTATGCATTTGCAGTTATCCGATCAGAAATGAGATATTTTACTGATATAGCGTTTTTATTATCTCAGCACAAAAATTATTATTGCCGTATAGTGATTCATTTCTTCTTTTTCTCTTAAGTGTGAACTAGTGGACTGCTTGGAGAATCCAGAAAAAATTGATGGAGTCAAGGGTGAAGAAATAAGCTTTGCAACAGGATTAATTTACAAGCTTTCCTCCCTACAGGCTGTTATCAGGCTTTTTAACAGGTATTTTTTAAGTGCTGGGACCAGTATAGTATAGGAGAGGGTTAGGATTGAAGGTAAAATTGGTTTACAGACACAGGTCTAGTCTGTGGGAATCTGAGAAGGGGATAGAAAGGACATCTGTTTTTGTTATAGATTGATTGATAGATTGATTGATTCGGTTAGACAGTTGATCTCGATAAAACTATAAACATACAGAGGCTAAACTAAAAACATATTCTCACAATATCTAATTTTTGTGGTTCTAAATCTTGTTGGGAAAGATGAAACTATTAATGTTCGTCGTCTAAAAAAAATACAATGATAACTTTTTATGTTGCTGACGTTAGGCTGCGTTGGAAGTGGAGATTGATATTTGAAACTGTTTCTGTCTTATTTTTTCTGTCAGAGCCATCACCAAGTGTGACCAGTTTCTGTTCAACAAGCTAATGGGTATTTACCCAGAACTAGCAGCTCATGAGAAAACTTTAGACTCATTAATTGACCAGTTAAGGAAAGATGAGTTAGGAGGGACAGTTAACATAGACCCCCTGGACAAAGCAACCAACTATTACAATGTAAGTGTACCGCCTGGACAAAGCAATAAATTATTATGTTTCTAATCCAAGGACAAGGCAGCTAATTTTTACAATGTTAGTAATCCAAGGACAAGACCGCGACGTTTTGCTTTTTTAATTACCCCCTGGACAAGACAGTGAATCATTACAGTGTAATTCTATCGCCTGGACAAGACAGTGAATCATTACAGTGTAATTCTAACCCCCTGGACAAGACAGTGAATCATTACAGTGTAATTCTAACCCCCTGGACAAGACAGTGAATCATTACAGTGTAATTCTAACCCCCTGGACAAGACACTGAATCATTACAGTGTAATTCTAACCCCCTGGACAAGACAGTGAATCATTACAGTGTAATTCTAACCCCCTGGACAA
>JAOCNB020144581.1:0-10422 GCA_026546465.2 Palythoa caribaeorum | reverse complement strand
CAAATACAGAACAAGAGAACAAAAACGCACACACATATATACAAAAAAACATGGGGAGGTCAAAAACAGGAATCATTTTTAATGAGAGAGTATCATAAGTTTACATAAATTGTAAATATAGAAAAACTCAATTAGCTTTTGTAATGATCAAAAGGAGAAGTGAAAATTAAGGTCTTGAAACAAGAGTGAGATGAAATCTGTGAAATCCAATTTACAGTTCCAGATTTTCACTCGTTTATGAAGACAATTTGAAGCTTCTAATTAATAAAACGGTTCCACTGAGATAAAACAGAGGCAGCAACAAAATAATTATGATGTAAGAATTTTTGAAGGAAAGAAAACATCAATTTGAAGCATTAATTTAAACAAGTTTCACTTGAAAGGCTGCCAAGCACATATGCATGTGAAAACTGTTTATCATCAACATTGATTGCTTGAAGAAATTAAAACTTTGTTTATCAAAAATTATTGTTATAGAACTTTCTGTTGTTTATTCTCCAGGGTTCGGTTGTTCAAAGGCTGATTAGCATTAACCCAGGGATAAATTTTTAACCCAAGGTCTTGTTTCCAGCCTTTAAATTTTTATTTTGGGGAAATCTCGACAGTATTTTATAAGAACTGTAAACCTTTCCCTATAGAAGAAATTACTGCTTAAATTTTGGGTTAACCCTACTAAATTAAAAACAATTAGAATACTCCTTCTTAATTTCTATTAGCAATAGATAGAAATTGCAAGCTTGTATTCCATTGTTGATTAGAAAATAGATATGCACACTCTGATTGACTTGGGCACATTTGCAGATCTCAATAGAAATCATGAAGAAATGTTGTAGAGAAGCAAAACTCAAAATAAATGTTTAAGAAAAGTCAAACTAATAATGCTTAAATTGCAAAGTGTTTTCTAAAAGCTAGCTAAAAGCTAAATCCATTTACGAGCCGAGTGCCCCATTGGAGTCGGTGCTTATTTCCGGTTTCTGTAGTGTTAAGCGGATGAGAGTAATTGACTCCCCCTGGATGGGACACTAATCCATTGCAGGTTATCCCCCAGCAGAAGCTGGTAATCATTTTACTTACCTCGGGAGGATGGAAAGCTGAATCAACTTTGGTGGAAAAGAAGGTCACACAAATGTTCAACACTCGGCTGAGCCGAGAAAAAACAAAAGGATTGCACACAATTTTACTTCCAGTAATGCGTTTTGCCTTCACATATCTCAAGCTTTTAAAACATTTTTTTACCTGAAAGATCTTCTCAAAGCCTATAAGTTTCCTGCAAAAGCTAAAAGATGGTATATCTTACTTAATATTTAAATGTGCAGTAACTTTAAGGTGCCAAATAAATGTCATGGGTCACTTATTAATGTTTTGATTTTTTCACCCTCAGAAGCTTGTTAGGACCCTGGGATGAAAATGATAGGGATGATCGTTGGAAAATGGGAAAAAATTCCCTAAAAAATACAAGGCACAGATTTTGATAAAGGCTTCAGAAAAGTGAAGAGAAAAAAAGTTGGTGTCTTTGTTTTTGCACCACTAAAAGAAAACCGTTTTAATTTTCAAAATAACCTTGATTTTTTTTCTGAAAATCCCTGATAAAATCAAATTGACGATTTTGACCCCTAAAAAATCTAATGACCACCCCCTATCATACTAACAAAGGGAATACTCCCCTCCCAACCACACCTTTGTCCCGGATCCCTTTCTCCCAGAGTAGGCCCTCTTTGGGCCATGCCCTTGCCCCCCATCCCCTTCTCCCAGAGTAGGCCCTCTGTGGGCCATGCCCTTACCCCTCATCCCTTTCTCCCAGAGTAGGCCCTCTGTGGGCCACGCCCTTGCCCCCCATCCCTTTCTTTCAGAGTAGGCCCTCTGTGGTTGTTGTCTTTTACAATGCTACAAAAAGTAAAACTCAGTTATTGTATGTTCTACAGGGATATGTTTTGCGTGCTACAGCACTGCAACATCTCAAACAGCATCATGAGTGCCTTGTTCTCTTCCTAAAAGCCTATGAAGTTAGTGGCCAGCATGACAGGAAACTTTTGACCAGAGTCTGTGAGGTGGCTGCTTTTATCTGTGTTCAGTCGGGAGACACAGCTCAAGACGATTTTCCAAATCTTGACAGAATTGGTGAGCAAAACCCTCTTTTAAAATACGTTATTTGCTATATAGAAATGTCATTGTAATAAAAACTCAGGCAAGTTTCATACTAACTGATCTTAATGTTTTAATTCTGTTTACAGGAGATCAATTTGACTGGTTCAGAGCACTTGTTGAAGTTGGAAAACGCCTTTATAAATGTGGAGAGTATCTCTTAAGTATTAAAGTAATTCTTACAGCATTACAAGTACATTGCCATTTTAATGTTAAAAATTTCAACGACGAGATAATAGTTAAAGCAGGTCAATTAAAACTTCCATCTCAGAAGCCCATGCAAGAATGCTCATCTGAAAAAAGTTCCAAACTTCAAATGGGAGTGTTGAGTGCAACGAACATTTGCATTAGTCAAGTTACAAATTTTTTGTCAGAGGAAACAATCCTAATTGACAGAAGAGATACCATTTCTGCACTCTTAACTGTTAGCCAGGCGTATGTTGATGTTTATTATTATCCCATAGCACTAATTTTTGCAACAGAGTCTCTTTCTTTGGCCCAGGAATTCAAGATTAAGGAGTATGAAGTAAAGAGCTATGTTAAACTGGTGAATATATATCAAAGAATGGGTGAATTTTTCAAAGTGATATCCATCATTGGGTCGTTATTAGCTGTTGGAAAAGATCTTACAGAGAGAGATGATTTTGAAGAGAGTGAATATCATAAATACTGGAACTGTGATGTGGAATGCAGGGCTTTGTGGAACTTGGTCTCTGCCTACAAGTCACTTGGAAATTATGCAGAAGCCTTGTGTCATGCTAAGCGATATCTCCAATTGATTAGGACTATAAATGAAGAGAGCGTGGCTGAGGCCTACGGTATGATTGGCCGACTAGAACTGTTGCTTGGCAATCATCAAAAAGCACTTGATTGCCACAAGATGGAAATGGAACTTTGTAAAAAGTTTTCAAATCAGCCTGACTTAGCGTATGCCTTTGGTAATGTCGGAACAGTGTACACAGCTTTGGGTCAATACAAACTGGCAGCCATTAATCACGATCAACATTTTAAGCTTGCACAGAACCTTTCTGACAATGTTTCCAAGTTAGTTTCAATTAAACAAATTGGTGACATGTATATGCACAAGGAAGACCTCACGACGGCTATCAAATACTATCACCAACACTTGAACATAGCGAAAATGAATAAGATGGAAACTCTACAGTGTCAAAGCTACAAGCGTATTGCAGTATGCCACCTTAAACTTTCTCAGCTGCATCATGCACGACATTATTTTGATCTTTGCATGGAGAAGGCCGAGAAGGAAGGAGACGCTATTAAACAGTTTGAATGCAAAATTACTCTTGCAGCCATTCTAAAGTGTTTAAGACAGTTTACCCAAGCTCGGGAATATTATGATGAAGTAATTCCTGTTCTTGAGCAAAGACTTCTCGTCGGAAAGCAACTAGAGTTTACACATTTAAATCTCATTGATCCACTGATCGTACAGTTGGAAAATTGCTACGCTGAACTTCAGGAAGTACTAGTGGAAATTGGATGTTCCGATCGGGCCCTTGAAGTTGCTGAACGCTATCACTCCAGGACCTTTTTAAACAATCAACATCATCGTCAAATGGTGAAAGAAGAATCCATGAGTCGTGAAAAAGCAGCTGAATTAACAATGGAAGCCCCACTTTCAGTTAGGGATATAAATGATATTGTCAATCAGCAAAGCGCGACAGTCGTGATGTATTCAGTTATTGACAAAGGCTACCTGGTTTGGGTACTTGCTCCAGGAAAGGGTATTATTAAGTTCCACAGGTTCCAAAACGTTTACAACAAAGAAATATTACAAGATGAAGTAAAAAGGTGTTTAGAAAAAATTCACATCCATCCTGCGAACAATCACGATCATCGTGCTTTGCCTAGCAATCTGGAAAGAAGCTTTCTCCAAGTTGAAAGCAAAGAGAAAACATTACAACCTGAGGCTAAAGAAATGGTTCCGCGAAATGACTCAAGTATGTTTACTCCTCTGCAGCTGTTGTATAATACTCTGTGGCTTCCAATAGAAGAGATCATTTCTACGGTTGCAGAAGGAAGTGACATTATTGTTGTGCCAGATGCTGTTTTAAGAACGGTGCCATTCAGTTGTCTTCAAGACAAGACAGGTACATATTTAACTCAAAGATTCAAAATCCGAATACTGTCTTGTTTGAGAGCAATGACGCTTTTAGATTATAAAGAAATTTTGGCCGATAACTTCAGTCCTGAAGACAACCCAGATGCCACTGGTTCAAAGATTTTCGTCACTGGAAACCCAGAAATGCCAGAAGTTGAATACAACGAAAAGGTTTGGTCACCACCGAGTCAGTCATTGCTAGCAGAGCAAGAGTTGAGGACTTTTGCATCGCTACTTGGAGTGGAACCAGTAACAGGTGGACAGGCTACCAAAGACAAAGTCCTCCAGACGCTACCTTGCTCTTCTGTAGCACATATCGCAACATATGGTAGTTTTAGGGAAGCAACCTTGGCTTTATCACCCTTTCGCCAACACAGCACAAGTTACCCGAAAGAGGACTCTTACCTAATTACATTGCAGGACATTGCTAAGTTAAATTCTAAGGCTAAACTTGTTGTCCTAAACTCTTGCTTTGGCTGCACCTTCCAGTACTTGCAGCAGAGACAGATGTCCTTTGACCTTCCAATGTCCTTCCTAGCAGCTGGTGTGACAGCAGTTGTTATTCCACTTTGGTCAGTTCCTCAACCAGCGACAATCATTTTCTTTTATCGGTTCTACTCTGCTTTAGAAAAGGTATTGTGAATTATTTATGCCACTAAGGTATTTACAAAAGAATACCCTCACGAAAATTAGTAGGTACCCCGAGTAGGATTTGAACCAATTCTCCCTGTTTTCTTGTCGGAAGTGCTAACCATTACACCATCAGGGACCTTCACCCTGGCAACGTAGCAGTTTAATCATTATCGTAAATGTTCAAATAAGCCCTCGAGGAACTTATTAAATTTCGGATCCTCGGGAGGGAAGGGGGGAGTACTTATTAGAGAGTGGGGCTAATTTAAAATTAATTAACAGACAAAGACAGAATTACAAACTGGGGTTTAAAATAGCACGCAGCTTTCATAACAACTAGGAACTGTGGCGTTATATAACGAACACTATTTAAAAACAGATCTGTTTGCATGCACTAGAATATGACAACTTAGAAGGTGATGCAGACAGAACAACAACTGAAACTTAAGTTGATCGGGAAAATGCTTTTGTGAAAAGGGCATTAACATAAACAATGAGTTGTTCATATTTCAAGCGCGTCGTTTTGTTTACAACTTAAGGAAAGAAGGGAGGGGGACCTATAAAAAGTCGAACCTCCAAACGGGGGAGTTTATTACAAAGGGGAGCTTATTAGAAAACGGGGCTTATTAGAAAGGGGAGCTTATTAGAAAGTGGGGCTTGTTAGAAAGTGGGGCTTATTAGAAAGTAGGGCTTATTAGAAAATGGGGCTTATTAGAAAGTGGGGTTTATTAGAAAATGGGTCTTGTTAGAAAATGGGGATTGTTAGAAAGTGGGGCTTATTAGAAAATGGAGCTTATTAGAAAATGGGGCTTATTAGAATGTGGGGTTTATTAGAAAGCGGGGCTTATTAGAAAATGGGAATTGTTAGAAAGTGGGACTTATTAGAAAGTGGAGCTTGTTAGAAAGTGGGGGTATTAGAAAGTGGAGCTTGTTAGAAAGTGGGGCCTATTAGAAAGTGGGGCTTATTAGAAAGTGGGGCTTGTTAGAAAATGGGGCTTGTTAGAAAATGAGGCTTATTAGAAAAGGGGTTTATTAGAAAGTGGGGCTTATTAGAAAGGGGGCTTATAAGAAAGGGGGGCTTATAAGAAAGTGGGGCTTATTAGAAAATGGGGCTTATTAAAAAATGGGGCTTATTAGAAATTGGGGCTTGTTAGAAAGTGGGCCTTATTAGAAAAGGGGGCTTATTAGAAAGTGGGGCTTATTAGAAAGGGGGGCTTATTAGAAAGTGGGGCTTATTAGAGTGTTTATGGTAGTTAAGTTGGTTAGTGCGTGAGGACTCCTTGGTCCAATTTTATTCATTGGAGTAAAATGCAAGTACGGGCAAATACTGTTGTAGTGTGTTTCACCTCAATGTAAGGCGCAGATCCATTCAATTATACCAAATGCGAGGCACACACGAAACAACACCACGTCTCAGCCCAAGCCTATATAAACAATACATCTATGTTTGTTGATGATGTAGTGGTCAGCACTCTTGACTACAAAACAGGGAGAATAAATACACTCGTCAGAAAAAATTTGGTATTTGGCCCGAGCAGGAATCGAACCCACGTCTCCCTGTTTTCTAGTCAGGAGTGCTAAACACTACACCATCAGGGATACCACGCTGGTAACGTAGCACGTTCATGATTAGCTGAGTTGACTAGTGCGTGAGGATTCCTGGGTCCAGTTTTCTTCAATTGAGTGAAATGCAAGCACGGCCAGATACTAATGTGTTGTGTTTCATGCCCACATAGGGCTTAGATCCACTGAATAACACCAAATGTGATGCATATGAAGTATGCCGATATTTTCTTGTCTCTGAAAGAGAATTACAGTAAAAACCCGCATACAAGAACATGTGGATTAAGAACACCCAGGCTGAAATTTGGTAAAAAAGGAGCATATATATAAGAACACATTCAGCCTGAAAATTGAAAACTGTTCTTATATATAAAAACTCTTCCCTTTTCAGTTTAATAGAACAAACAGTGCCTGTAGCTTTACTGTGGTATTGCACTAAGATCTCTGTATAAATGCTAGTAATTTCACTTGCTCTGTATAGCAAATGTACAGTTATGTATTTCATCATACTTAGTAAATCCCTTACATTTTTTTAGAAGTAAAAAATTAAGAACACTTAAGAACACTTTCAGGCTGATTTCACCTAAAATACCCGATATATAAGAAACCAATCAGCCTGAACCCCAAGGTGTGTTGAAGGGGTGTTCTTGTATGCGGGTTTTTACTGTATTTACTTCTCCACCTTTTTTCCACTTCTCCTAATCCTAACCCCAATCCTATCCCAAACCCCAACTATAACCCCTTTTCCCACCTACATTGAACCCCCGCTCCATAACTATTGTACTCCACCCACCCCCACACACATCAATCAACCACAATTTTGTCACAAAGAAGTTTTATTCATACTCACCAAGACTTGCACCTCTATACTCTGCATTTCATTATGCTACACAAGCAGCAGATGCAAATTCTCTCACATTTTCTATTCCTACCACTTTTTCAGCCCTGATAAAATCACCTAGTTAAAAAAACTAACTAGTTAGAAAAAATTAACTAGTTAGAAAAAAATTAACTAGTTAGGAAAAATTAACAAGTTAAAAATAAAATTTAACTGAAACCAAAATTTATCTACAACATATGTTATAGCATTGCATTTACCCCAACTAGTTCTAGTTTTTATTGTGTTGAGCAAAAGCAAGACAAGTAAAAAAAAAAACAGAAAAGGGGAGGTTGTGTTTTATCTTGGAAGACTTGGAAAAACAGGGAAAAATATATATGTAACTTTAGCACTGATATTATGTGGGGATGATCACGAAAACTTTCAAAAATGATAGGTACCCAAGGAGAGGTGGTTAAATTTTAACTGTTTCTTTCATAACATAGCCAAAATGTTGCTTTTTATAATTTTTATGTTATTTATGATTATTATTTGCTAATCCTTGATTTTTTTTGTTAGTGTGTTGGAACTAAGTGGAAAGCTAAATAGCCATTGTCTATTGTTCCTCAAAAACAGACAGGTTAGTTGCAGTATTTGTATTACTGTATAATCTTTTGTGTGATCTTGTTTGACTTAAATTAAATAAAACCTTAATTTCAAATTGCTTGACAGTTAGTGAGGATAATAGAGTTAATTGCTGGTTTGCTATTAAGTGTTCTCCCTGTAGTAAGTTGGCTGTGAACCAAGAAATGAGGCTGTACAGTATACATAATAATAATAGTAATTATTTTGATTAGCATTTATATAGCGCTTTTTTCATTACAAGTGTATATATGATCAAAGGTGTAATCTCCCTACTTAATGTTGATTATAAGATAGCAACAAAGTGTATAGCTAAGAGAATAGAAAAAATGCTACCCTTTTTAATTAGCAAAGATCAAATAGGATATTTCAGGGATATATTCATAGGGGAGAATGTGCGATTGATATCTGACCTCATTGAAAAATCTGAGAACTCCGAGCAGTCAGGAATAATCATATTTTTAGATTACGAAAAAGCTTTTGACACTGTAGAATGGAGTTATATTCATCACGTCCTTGAAAAAATGAATTTTGGCCCAACGCTAAAAAAATGGGTGAATATTTTTTACAAAAACAGTTCAAGTTGTGTCATCAACAATGGTTATGCAACAGAATTTTTCCAATTACAAAGAGGAGTAAGACAGGGTTGTCCCCTGTCAGGAATCGTATTTGTACTAGCACTAGAGCCACTGGCGCAAACAATCCAGAATGATAACAAAATTAAAGGGCTACAACTTGGAAGCACAGATGTAAAATTAACACAGTATGCAGACGACACAACTGTGTTTTTTGAAAGATGAACATTCAATTCGCGAATTGTTTAGTTTATTAGACGATTTTAGTGCTTGCTCTGGATTGAAGCTGAATAAATCTAAGTGTGAAAGGCTTACTTCTTGGTTAGGAGAGAAGTGACAAAAATAACTTTAACGAAACTTTCGGCATTGCCTGGCCAGAACAGTACGTCATCGCACTTGGCATCACTTTTACACGAAAGAAAGAAAGAAACTCGCGTGAAACTAAACTTTGAAGACAAATTAAATTACTTGGAAAATTTACTTATTAACCAATGGTCTTCAAGAAGTCTTTCCCTTTTTGGGGAAAATAAACATTGTTAAAACCCTCACACTCTCCAAATTAATTTATAACGCTGCGGTGCTTAACCTACCCAAAGACTTTGCAAAAAAGGTCAATGAAAAAATTTTCAAATTTGTGTGGAATTATAAAGTTAACCTGATAAAATAAAACGAAAAACACTTATATGTCCAATACATAAAGGCGGCCTGAACATGGTCGACTTCAACATGGTTGAGAAATCCCTTAAAGCATCCTGGGTAAAACGATTGGCAAGTAATTCCAACAGCAATTGGAAAGCAACCTTCCTTGAAGCTACCAAATCAATATGAAGCTCTCTAATTTTTTATTGTAATTACGATGTTAAAAAATTACCTAAGCTACCATTATCACAATTCTACAAAGATGTTCTTAACATTTGGCAAGAAATACACTCACACGATGAACCAAAAAATGCTCAAGAAATAAAAAACGAACTGATTTGGAACAACCATTTCATTACAATTGATAAAATCGCTTTTTTCTTTGAAAAGTGGTACAAGAAAGGTGTAAAAAATATTGCAGATCTTCTTGATGAAAATAGTAAATGGTTAAGCTTCGAAAATTCTGCCGGAAATTTCAAATCAAAACGAATTTTTTACGGTACAATAGTACATAGATGCTATCCCAGCGACCTGGAGAAGGGCCTTGTCAGAGCCCACAGAAAAAACTTGTGCAACTAGAAAGGTAATGTCCCCAAACAAAGTATCGGCAAAAACCATTTGTGCTTTGCTGGTAGAGAATTCTCACAGCTCCTCTGCTGTAGACGAAAAATTCATTTCCTTAGGACTCGATCCTGAAGCTGTATACTGCTTGCCTTTTAAAATCACAATTGAAAACAAACTTAGATGTTTTCAATTCAAAATTGTTCACAACATCATACCTACGAATATGAAATTGTGGCAAATGAAGATTAAGCCATCACCCTTCTGTGATTTATGCAAAAACTCTTCGGAAACAATTGCACATATGTTGTGTGAATGCGAGAAAATTGCCAAATTCTGGGAAAAAGTCACTGAACAATGGAACATTAAACAAAACATTTGACAATAAACAGATTTCAAATGCCACTCACATTTTGTATGGTTATAAACCAGAATCGCAAAGTTTGTTTCTGTTTAACCATTATTTGTTGATAGCTAAATACAATATATTCCTCGCAAAAATACAGAATACTCAACCACATTTTCAAGTCTTTTTAAGTTTATTAAGAGAAAAAATAGCAACTGAAAAACGTATTTGTTGCGCAAGTAATGACGGGAAGGATATGCAACAGCAATCCTGGCCTCTGATTGGCTGTATTTTTCCAGGCATGGAATAAGGGAGCATTCACAAAAAGATGTTGGGGAGGGGTGGGGGCACTGATGAGAAAGTAGTGGGACCCCCAAAAAAATTCAGG
>JAOCNB020144552.1:0-10422 GCA_026546465.2 Palythoa caribaeorum | reverse complement strand
AAAACCACATAACGTAATGTTAAAACCACATAACGTAATGTTAAAACCACATAACATAATGTTAAAACCACATAACGTAATGTTAAAACCACATAACGACATGATTATAATTCACAACGTAATATCAAAACCACATAACATAATGTTAAAACCACATAACGTTATCGGTTGAAACCACGTAACGTAATATTAAAACAACATAACGTAATGTTAAAACCACATAACGTAATATTAAAACAACATAAGGTGATGTTAAAACCACATAACGTAATGTTAAAACCACATAACGTAATGTTAAAACCATATTACGTAATGTTAAAACCACATAACGTAATGTTAAAACCGCTTGATGTAATAGCAAAACCACATGACATATTGATTGATAAACCCCATAAGACATTTATGGCTTTCCATACTAAACACCATGGAAAGTTCATGGGCACATTCTGCATAGAAGGCGTGTCTTTTTGACAAGGTGCGAGATACTCGTTGTATGGCGTGAAATAAACCCAACAGTATCGTTATGTCAGGTCCAAACACTTCCTCGATTTTATCCCGCCATTTGCAACAATTATCTAACATGAATATGTTGACATTTCCCCCGTTACTTGTTATTCTATCACGCAAATTTTCCAGCTGTTCTTTCACTATGTCAAAACTCTCCTTTCTTGTCAGCTTCCACGTAACAACTTCATGTTTTTCGTTCATAACAATAAACAGAGAATTGTATAACGGTATCCAAGCTTTGTCTGACTCCCTTCTATATCCGATGTTTACTGTCACCTGAAAAAGTTTTATTTACGTTTAGTTGGAAATAGCGGCTAAAAACGGCATACTTTCATTTGCAAATATACTATCCTTGCCTATTTCAAAAATCTATACTTTCATAGTTAAAACTTTTTTGTATTCCATTTGTGTTGACAAACTTAAAATAAACTAGCTAAAAGTAATAACATTTTCGAAAACTTAAATTCCTTTTTTTCATAAAATTTATACTTTGTTAACCCTAGAAGCCTCAAGGGGAAGGGTTTGAACGGACCTCCCCCCTACCCCTCTATTTTTTTGGCCTTAAATCTGAACACCTTGACCAATTGCCAAAAGCTTTGGCACAACTGTTCCTATGTAATGAATACGTAATTAGCACTAACTGAAAGTTCGAGATCCAATTAACATTCAATCCATATTTCAAGTCGATCACTCCACGCATGACGAAAATTTTGGGGATGGGTCCAACTTATCAACTTCTGGTTGTTGAAACTGATAGTCCTTAACTTACAAGTTACCTTGAAAGTATGGTCAGCCATTAAAGCATTTGCCGACGTGCTCAGCATTGCTTGTTCATATTGCAACTTGCGTAGTTGAAACTCGTTAATAAACACATCGCATAGAAGGTCATCACTTGCGCAGACACGTATCAGTCTCTCCTCATATTCCTCGAATGCCAATCTAACATTTTCGCTTGATGGCAGCTGCGCTGACGGTTGCAGTTGTTGAAATAGCTCACAGTGTCTTTGGAACTCTTCCCGTTTTTCCATGGTTGATGCAAGTTGGTTTTCCATGTACATTGCTTGGAAAAGATAGAACGAAATTCCAATGGATACTGATTTGCGCAGATCCCTTAGGATTTCCTTTGTAAAACAACATTTGTGAGTCTCTTTAAAGGGAATATCTATTTTCGAGGACAAATATCTCAAAAAGTGTCCATCCGTGCTACGAATATAATGTCTTGTCGGGCCCGACATACAGTACAAACTACGAGCAACGATGAAGCCCGGCCCATTGCTATTCAAGATGACACGCGGATTAAGTGAATTGGTTGATCCATCCGTCCAAAGTCCAGGCATTAAAAGTTGCTGGTGTTCTTCGCAAACGGGGGGATCGGCGGAGAAAATATCGTCATATTGCCGGAGCGGATCCCATATAAAGAGCACTGGGATAGAATAATTATAGGGATTTGGGATAGAGTTTACTCTTGGCCTTTCCGGATGAATTTCGTGAAAATCTCTTCCTACCAATCCTTCCTCGTACTTGATCAATATTTTGCTTATGTACGCTTTGTATTCTCTCGGTATCGCTCCAACCAGAGACCAAGCAACAGTAACGACTAAGAAAAAGATAACCAATTTTGCCATTGTGTAGAACACAGATTTACTAGCTAGCCCAACTGCAGTAATTTATTTTACTTCTGATTCTGCCGTGATTCGTTAGTCACAATCCCGCATGTTTTTTTTGGCTTGATGAGCCTCCCCCCTACCGCTTTACACCCTCTACGCTACACATCACTCAAAACTGACTCCACATGGACACACTCGAAGAAATGAGAGGAAATTTATTTTTGTTATTTGACCTATCTATAGGCCCTGGTCGCACTAGCGGAAAAAAGTAGGACTAAGGGCCAAGTCGCACTTGAGGCCGAAAATTCATTTGTCCAGCCGAAGTTGAGGCAAAACGTCTCCAAGCCAAAACCAGGCCGAAAGATTGCTTAATAACTCAATCAGTATGCCAAACGCACTCCATAATCTCTGATTACTCCTAGTTGTTAATTATTACTTTGTACAAAGCTTGTATAGTGTGCACAGAGGCTGGTTAATAGAAAAGCAAAGGCAATGACAATTTGCACAAGTTCAGAGTCAACTGCATTGTGTAAAACAATTTTAGAAATATAATCTCAAAATATAATTTAAAATAATAGTACAAATAAATAATAATAAATATTAATAATTATTTATAATTATAATTGTAATAACAGTAATAATAATTAAGCAATAATAGTGAGATAATAGTAATAATATTTATTTAGCTATGAATAGATCAACTCACCTTGTATCCACATTTCTTTGGAAGATTTCCAAGTTCAATTTTGAATATTTCTGATGTAAACTCGTCTGTCTTTGTGTAATGGAAGGGGTCATGTTCGGGGCTGTCTTTTGAATCATCCTTTTGATCCTTTGCTCCTTGAGGTTTATCATCGTCATCATCATCATCATCATCTCCAGCATCATCTTCATCTTCATCATCGTCGTCATCATCTTCTGCGCACTCTTTACCGCCATCGTCTGCCATTGCCTGGCCAAGGCCATCATCATCATTTGGATCAAGTAAAGTTTCCCCAGTGGTTCCATCTCCCGATGTTCTGGGTTGATTATTAGCATCTAGAGTTTGGCTTAAGTTTCCAACTGTGATACCAGCACTTCCTTCATTTGAGACTGGATTACCGCTGTTGTTTTTAGGAAGAATTTCTGTTGCTGGTGTTTGAATGGGACTTGTGGATTCGTCGCCAAAGTTTATAGTTTGCATCTGATTTGTGCTCTGCATTGGCTCTGCTTGAATTTCTACACCAACTTCCATCATCGTCAATTTTTTCTGCACTTCGTTACCACCTTCACTCGCTGCAGAAATGCTAACGATACTCTCTGCTGCTCCGATTTGCTCATTCTCTGTGCTCATTGAAACATCTCCCTCTTCAATGGACGCCATTTTCTGTCAATAGCTGCGCCTGTAATCACAAACATTCAGCGGTATAACAGAAAACAACAGCCTCGTTTTGAACTCGACTCAGTTCCTTGAGCGAGCGCGAATTTTCAAGATGTCGCACTGTCTGAAAAATGGAACACTTGTTAAAAGATTGTTAAACGTATGTAGCAAAAGCTCTACATATTTCACAGTCTGTAAGCGATGGTTTTCTCACAGTGAGGAAATTGTTCCGCGAAGATCGTTTTTGTATTTACCTGGAAACGATGAGCGAAAAATCCGAAAGGCAGCAAGTCTAGAGGCCGATTGTGTGGTATTGGATTGCGAGGATGCAGTCGCTTTCAATAGGAAAGTGAGTAGTTGCTCAACTTGATCGTCAGAGACCTACTGCTACAAATTACAAGTTTTATAATAAAATATAATGAAATATTTTATGATTATTCATAATAAAAATAAATGACTTGATGCTCACCCAAACATTTTTCTCCCCTTCCCCCCAGCAATAAAATTTTTCTTTCTGTCAAACTTATAAATAATAATAATGATGATTATTCCAGTTTGAGGTTTATCTAATCTTGATTAATACTTACTAGTGAGGAACTAAATGTAATTTATTTTATATTTCTTTCACTGTTATTCGATACTTGTAGTGTGTAGCTTTTAAAGTATTAAAAAATATTCATAACTCAGTTACAAATATTTTTTAACGTAAGTGATATATAATATCATACAGTTTTTTATTTGTCGTTCATAATCTTTCTATGTTTTAGATAAAGCTTGTGTCATATCAGAATAATTTAGCTGTAGCCACATTGTGATATAAAACTGAAATAATTTAATATTATAGTATTGAAACTGCACAGTTAACAAAAAAAAATTGTTAGGCCATATAAAAAAAATAGCCGGTTTCTCATCAGTGCCCACATTGGAAAATGGTCACCGCATTTGATTTTTTTAAAAAATTTTATATGTGAAAGGTCTATGAAAATCGCACTGTTTTGTGATATTTTATTTTATAAAATTTTCTGTGCAACATGATGGCCAGTTCTCGTTCCAAAGTGTTCACGCCAAAGGCCTAATATAGCTCAGTGTAAGAAGTGTGATTAATTATATGGTACCCTGTACTGTTAATTATTTATACTGATATAGAGATAGTTATATATTATTAACACTATTCTGTGTTCATGTTTTTTGAAGGTTTTGGTTAAAAGTTTGTCATTTATAAATGAATTAAGAAATAAAATAAAAATCTCATGCCTCATTTACTTTTTGAAAAACTTCTGATGAGAAACCGAGAATATTTTATATATGGCCTTATATTTTCCCCACCTTCTTTTTCATCTTCTCAGGAAGAAGCTCGGAACATGATTGGGAATGTTCTTGGTAAGCTAGATTTTGGCTCAAGCGAGTTATGTGTGAGAATAAATTCCATTAGCACTGGGTTAGCTGAAGATGACCTGAGAGCCATATTATCAGGTGATACTCTGCCTGATACAATCGTGGTGCCAAAGGTTGAAACACAGGATCACATAGACTGGGTAGGGAAATAATTGAAACACACAACAGTACCTAATTTCTTTCCATACTTAATCCAAGAATTCCTATTTAATTTTATACTCATCATATCCTACAGTTTATGAAATAAGTCACTGTTGGATTCTCTACTTTTCTTCTTACTATAAATTGGTGGAGTGGTTTGTGCAGTGGTAAGACAAGACAAGACAACTTTATTTAGCCAGGGTAGCCCAATCAGCTGCAAGGCTGGTATCCTTAGGGGCCCTGGGAGCAGTAACAGCAACAGGGACAATGACAGCAACAATAGCAGTGACCATAACAGAAACAACACACTGACTTGGTCGTTGTTTCTGACATTGTCGCTGTTACTTGTGTTGTCAATGCAATTGTCAATTTTGCCGTTGTTTCTGACTTTACCGTTATTTCTGTCATGGTGACTGCCACAGTTGCTGTCATTGTCCCTGTTGGTATCACTGTTGATGTTACTGTAACTACCATTGTCACTGTTACTGATGCTGTCATCGCCATTGTCAGTAACTTTGTCGTTGTTTCTGTCATGGTCACTACCACTGTTTCTCATATTTTCCCAGCAGCTATCATTACCATTATCGCTGTTACTGATGCTGTCACTAATTTTGCCGTTGTTGCTATCATGGCCACTGCTACTGTTGCTGTCATTGTCCCTCTTGCTGTTACTGTTGCTGTTACTACCATTGTCACTATTACTGATGGTGTCATTACCATTGTCACTGACTTTGCCGTTGTTTCTGTCATGGTCACTACCACTGTTGCTGTCACTGTCTCTGTCCCTGATACAGTTACTCTCATTGTCACTGCTACTGATGGTGTTACTTTCCTGCTGCTATTACTGTTACTACCATTGTAACTGTTACTGATGGTGTCATTGCCATTGTCACTGAGTTTGTTGTTGTTTCTGTCATGGTCACTACCACTGTTGTTGTCACTGTCTCTGTCCCTGATTCAGTTGCTCTCATTGTCACTGCTACTGATGGTGTTAGTTTCCTGCTGCTATTACTGTTACTACCATTGTCACTGTTACTGATGGTGTCATTGCCATTGTCACTGACTTTGCCGTTGTTTCTGTCCTGGTCACTATCACTGTTGCTATTACTGTCTCTGTCCCTGATACAGTTCCTCTCGTTGTCACTGCTACTGATGGTGTCATTGCCATTGTCACTGACTTTGTTGTTGTTTCTGTCATACTCGCTGCTACTGATGCCGTCAATGTCCCTGACCCTGTTACTGTTACTACCTTTTTCACTGCTACTGATTGTCTCAGTGACTTTGTCGTTATTGCTATCATGGTCACTGACACTAATACCGCCATTGTTTCTGTTGCTATCATTTTTGTCGTTGCTGCTACTTCCTATTCTGCTGTTTTTGTCGTTGACACCTGCTGTCACTGTTGTTGACGTGGTCATCGTTTTCTCCTGTTGATTCTCATTTATTTCTTTGTCATTTTATTACGTCTGTTACTATGTATTCTTGTTGTTTTCACTGCCAATTTCAACTGAAGTTTAAGTGTTATCGTCAACCTCCGAATTGTTAGCATTAAAAATACGTCAGTTCCTCACCCGACAAGAACAGACGATACATCTTATGACACCAAATGGTGGTATTACGGGGGTCCATTGCGAGCCATTGGGGTATGTTTTTGGTCCAAACCGACAAGCTGAAAAAATTAGAGCAATTTAGATATGTTATATTTTCCAAAGTAGAGAAACTGCTATCCCAGACAAACCGCCGGGTTAGCGGTAAATTAAAATAGGAAAGCAGGGAGTGAGAAAGGTTTGAACTCAAATTTCCCAACATTTCCCACTTCCCAACATTTCCACTTTCATACAAGAACATGGCCAGGGGGACATTTCATTAATAAAACTGGTAATACTCTTAAACATATTTCTATTTTAGTTGGATAAGTTTTCATTGGAAATGTGAACATTAAATTCAGGACTTTAACGGGATTCGACCCCACGTACATTACCACAAGAATAGTTTATTTTCGAAAAAAAAACCGGCCACAAGACTCACATTTTCCTGATCTTGGTGCCGTTTGTAAGCCAGCACTGGGATCTGGTGAAGAAAAAACAAGTTTAGTATAACTTTACAACTGAGGACAAAGCAAAACTAAATATTCAGCTGCTTACATGCTCCTGAAAGGACAAGATACAGCCATTTTATTTACTTTTTTAATCATTATTATTTTTATAAACATACGTTTTGCAAACTACAAGTACAATTTACATTTTTCAAGATTGTGAAACTAGGTGCGAAAGGGCAGGAGTCACAACGGTGCTACTGGTCAACACATGCAACCAATCATGCAATCACAGACAATCTTAACCAAAACGCGCCAAAATATGAATGATACCGCAAGTCGAGTTTTGTTATTGTTGCTGTTGTTGTTGTCATGTTTTGCATTGAAGTTCGACCTTCTAAAAGACAGTGAGTTATTTCGTGCTCGGTGAGCCTAGAAAACAACATAGAAAACTTATTATAAAAAAGTTTAGAAGACAATATTTTAACCAGCAGTTATCAAAATTCGTTTTCTTACCATAAAGTTGCTCACCTTCGCATCTTTTGCAACAATCTGTTGGGTCCCGTCTCCTCGGATTCTTGCACGTGAGCCTAGGACACGTGACCTTGCTACACTTAATCTGATAGGTGTTCGGCTGAAAACAAACAAGTTTGTCATTTTGTTAAACACATTCTATTATCGAGTCAGAAACGTCAAGCACAGTAAAACAACATGAAATTTGTGTCTAATTAAATGTCATTTTTAGTTGTTTGAAGTAACGTTGTTTTCTCCACCTACCATGCATGAACACACGACACATTTCATGTAACCAAACGGCCTTACAAATGGATGCCACACCGCTCCACTGGGGTAAACTTTTCTGTCTGACTCAAAGTAGCAGCCCTCGGTTGCCGGAGTGCGGTCCGTGATGATCTGAACAGCGTGCTCTTCTTTTACTAAAATCCAAAAATAAAATCTCTTGTTTTATTCTCGTCTGAAATATACCCTTACTCATTTAAGAGGGAATAGAAAAGAAATAGCCAAAATCAAACTAGCAAAAACAAAACTTATCAGAGCCAACCAAAAACATTGTTAAAACCAACCATAGTTGCAACAACATGTATAAGTCTGGTCATCCACAATCCAGAGTTCTCAAGACACAAGACATCTTTGCCACTATATAGGGCCAATTCTGCTTTATGATTGCGAAACTTAGACTCTTGCGGCCACAATGGAGAATTTACTGTTCTTATAAAAAAAGCGTGTATCTTGGCACTTGTGAACATGGGTACTACGCCAGCATTTCCGATTTTCAAACTAAGATCTTTGAGTTGTTTACGCACCACATTCGTAGATCTAAAATTGATTAATCATCTTCACGAGACTGCAGCACATATATACAACAAAAGAATTCCTTATTGGAATGAAAACTATTCTAAATGGATATAAACATTTTTTTCTCAAGTTCATATTTCGAATGATCAGCGGTTTAAGCTCCTGGGTACCTAACAGACGTACAGCGCATGCGCTTTACCTGGACATACGGGGCAACAACTGTGAGGCAGCAGAACTGGTGCTTCTTGACACGTGATCTTCTTACACCTAACAGGAACACACTCCACCCTGGAATTCTGAGGGGGGAAGGGGATCGTCACATTTTGCAACACGTTTTCCACGGATTTTCAAATTGCTAAAGCACAATCAAGTGACCAGTAGGTTATTCAACCTTAAACAAAACTAAATGTAAGGTCCGAGAAGTCTCTGGAAACGGAATTTGTGCTGTGGTGCAATCTGTTTAATCTGACCCGTGTGGATATCGATTTGTCATATATAATGAGAGATTTGCCTGATGGTCTTTCCCTTGCAACATTCGCTTTTCTACCATATTATCTTAAAGGAGAACTGAAAGCTAAAATTGACTCTTTATCGTTTGAATATTTAGGCATAGCAGAACAACTATATGAAGTTGTTTTCAAGCCTGATTAGCCGAACAGTTCAGAAATAATTAAGGTTTTGTAGCAAATCGACAAGATTTGATCGGAGGCTCAATAATTGATGTCAGCGGTTGTAATAGCGTAGGTTACGAGTTTCAGAGCGTTTTTGAAGTGTCGCTGCATAACAATCAAAAAGTCTAAATGTTCCCGCTGTGCATGTGTTAGTTCGTACTGGTACGGTTGAACCTCTCCGCTTTTTGATTGTCTTGCAACCATATCTTAAAAGCTCCGAATATCGTAACCTACGTCATATTCAACCGCTGACATCCAATATTGAGCCACCGATCTTGTATATTTGTTACAAGACCTTAATTTTTTCTGAACTGCTCGGCTAACACTTGAAAAAAACTTCATATAGTTGTTCTACTATTCCTAAATATTTAAACGATGAAAAGTCAATTTTAGTGTTCAGTTCTCCTTTAAAGAAACAATGATGAAAATATGTTATTAACAATATTATCGATAATGACAATAATAACAATAATAACAACAACATCTTAATAGACCCTGCGACCATAATGCATTTCGTTTCTATATATCCATAAATTTTGGACCGGAATTCTTCTCTGATCAGAAATGGCTTTTCATGTCACATGGTCTAGCCATGTTTTCTCCTATGGGTTTGTTAAGCAGTCTTACTAACTTGTCAGTGAACAAATATGATAATATTCCATCTCTTACCCCTTGGACACTTTGTCGGCACGCAAGTGTTGCATGTACCAGTTGGTTTGAGTTTGTGAGTGTTCGGAGATGGGATTGAGGTATGAGTGTGAATTCATTAATTCACTAGAATTCGTTCAGGAGCGTTTATTTTCCTCTCTACGTCGCACTGACGAATCCCAGTCAAGACAAAACAGCTGTCTTCAATTGCCAAGTCTTGCTTTATCCGTGCTTCTGATCATATTGATTCACTGACAAGTTATCTCGCCGTAACCCAGCCATTCATTTATTAGTTTTGTATCTTTACCTTACAAGAACAGGTTGTGCACGTTTGATCGTAATCTGGTTTCCAGGTTTCCCCGTTCAAATACTGCCGACCTTCGGACAGACAAGAGCCTCGGACTGGCTTCTTTATAGGTGGCGGTGTTGTGGGCGGATCAGCACAGCGATTATTCTTCAAAGACACCTGTGTTCGCAACTCCCCTTCGGGACTGTCTTCACTACTGATTTGGAGATACACGAGGTCGCGAGCCAAATTGTATCGAAACTCTTGACTAAGTTGCCTCAATGTCCCGGATATCTGTTGTTTTAATTGTAGTAGTAATTTACGTAATATATCAACAACGAGTGCGAGGGTTTTATCAGGGGTTCCAAACACCGAGAAACAGCTTCGGCCGAGTGCTTTTATTGTTTCGAGGTGTTTGGAACGCCAGATGAAACCCGAAGCACGAGTTTTTGAGATGG
>JAOCNB020144522.1:0-10423 GCA_026546465.2 Palythoa caribaeorum | reverse complement strand
GTCCGGCCGGGAATCGAACCCGAGCCTCCCACACGGCAGACTGGCGCCTTACCAACTAGGCTAACCAGGCGGTGGTGCAGTCGTTTTAGCAACGCGGTCATAAGAGCACATCAGTTACCATTTGATACATGAAGTATTAGGGATAGATTAGAGTAAGATTTGGTAAAAGAGACTGCATGCCTTTTTAATTCTAAATCTTGTGTTTTTTTACTGTTCCACCGACAAGGTATTGCAAATAGACAAAGCAATACTGAAGGAAGCTCAAATGTTTGCCTCAATATATGTTGTCATTCTTGTTTCCACAGGTGATATTTGTTGTAAATCCTGGTGTTCAGCCAAGATCGGCTAAAATGCATGAGATGATTCAGAGTAATGGACTCTCATTATCCCACTTAGCACCGGCTTTAATGAAGTTTTATACAGGTACGAGAGATAGTTCTTCGTCCGTCAGTCATTGACGAGAACCATCTAATCATCCGGGGGACGGGGTCTGTGGGTGCGCAGATGACTTGTGAGGCCTATCCGTGCCCAGAATTTCCTCTGGCAGTACGGGCATGGGATGGTGGCGGCTGCAGGGCTCCTTTTCGCGCTGTTCTTTCTGGCCGCTCGTCGTACGAGAGATAGTTACATTGTATCTCACATATATTTCAGATTGTATTGATTTCCTTCAATACCATTTTGACATTCTTATAACAACAACAACAAAAATGTTATTTACACTCAATATTACAAGATATAGAATTAATATCTAGGAAAAAGAATTACATATTGATAAGCGAAGGCCACCTGTAAATAATCATAAGGGCTAATCGAGACAGGTGGCCTTTAGACATGAATGTCAGAAATAGCTATGACATCTTTTTCTCCTTCCGACACACTCGTCCGAAAAATTAGTTTAAATGCCCCAACCGGGACTTGAACCCGCATTTCCAGGTTACTAGCCAGGCGTGATAACCTATACACCACCGGAAGGAGAAAAAGATGTCATATCTATTTCTAACTTTGTAGTGGTTCCATTCCTCTCCGAAATGTGTATTTATTTAATAGAATGTACTATAACAACTAAAGCACATCAACTTTATTTTTTTTCGATTACCAAGAAGTTAATCATATTCCTTTGTTGAAAGTTTTAAGTCTGTGTAATTCCTATTTCCTGTTTTTTTGGACTCTTATCACTAAGGTTGTGAAATTTGATTCAGTTTTTCGTTTGGCTTGTAACAGATGTTGAGACAACGGGTAGCTCCAATGAGTTCTATGATAAATTCAGCATTCGCTATCACATCTCGATAATTATGAAGACTTTATGGGATGATCTGAGCCATAGAAGGTCGATTATTACAGAAAGCAGGTAAGTTAAAACTGATCATTATATGTGTTACGATTGATGCTGGAGTAGTTTGTTCACAAATTAAGTATTCAGCTGAGTTGCTTTAATTTTCACTGTTAATTTTGAAAACTACTTTCAAATCTTGGTCTTATAATTTTTATGGGAGGAAGGGTGAAACCTCAAATATTGCCATTATAAAAGAGCGAAATACCTAAAAAGTAGCTGTTCGTAGTGCATGCGTAGAGTTTTTTTTTTTTCAATTTCATTAATTACAGTCTTGGAACATGTTACGTGGTGATTGAAGTTCCTTAAGGTTTAATTTCTGTTTTGAAATCGATGTGCTAATGTGTACCATTTGTTGAAGAGTCTAATGGCAATTTTCTCTCTCTCTCACTTGTAATTCTTCCTTCATCAAAATCACAATCATCGTCATAAAACCATCAATTATCATCGTCATCATAATCATATTCATCTCACCATCATTAATCATCGTCATCATCATCATCATAATAATAATAATAATGATCATCAAACATCGTCACCAACATGATCATCACCATCATCAATCATACAGGAGTGACCAGTTTGTGCGCTTTGTCAACATGCTGATCAATGATACCACCTTCCTTCTGGACGAGTCTCTCGACTCACTCAAAAGCATCAACGAGACGCAACAGCTGATGGCTAACACGCGAGAGTGGGAAAGCCTCACCAGGGTAGGATTTTTATACTTAGGACATTTGGTTGTTTCCCTTAAGGCTAATTCGAAAAGGGTTCGCACATGCAATATTCAGTGGAATAACAGAAATAAATTGTATCATTTTTAACAACTTAGAGAATTCAGAGTTTCTGATTCAAACACTGGTTTGGGTGACCAAATTCTAAATTTCCACGCCTGCAAGTTACTAGCTTTACAGCTATTTCGAAAAGAGTTGGTGTCTGAATGGAAAATGGGGTACAATAAATCTGATGAGTTATAATAAAATCGTGCACCAGCATAGATCACTGCTGTATGGCCATTGCATCACTAAAAGATAACAGACATGCTGTTCACGTTATGAATGTGAAAATGAAAAATATTATATCCTCTTTTTGAATCTATATTTGAAGTTTGTTTAAAATATTTTGCGTCACAGACGATCATCATTGCGCTAAAAATTGTATTTTATTGAATAAAAACTCCTATGATTTGTTTTGCGCCATTGTGGGTGATAAGATTTTCGCACCAGTCTGGTATTGTAAGAATAAACTGTGCAAACGATGGCTGTTTTGTTCATAATGTACGAGCTAGTTAAGCAGTAGAATGGTTGTAACTACCTTATACTAATGTACTTGTGATTATGGTGGTCTCTCCAGGAGGTACGGACCTCACGACAAAGGCAGTTAGTGACCGACGAACGACAGTGCAAGTCATATCTGACGCTTGCTTCAGAGACTTTGGATATGATGCATTATCTTACTCGCCATGTCAAGGCTCCTTTTCTTAGACCGGTAAGGTGCTTCTTGTTAACAGATTTGTTGTTAAGGAGAAAATAACAAGGTTTGACTCCACCTGGCTTTTTCTTGTCCTAACAGGAATTGATTGACCGTTTAGCCGCCATGTTGAATTTCAACTTAAAGCAGCTATGTGGACCAAAATGCAAGAATCTAAAGGTTCGTAGTTTTGTTTTCAGTTTGAATGCACTTTAACTACACCAACCTAACAGAAAATTTAAATGAGGTTTCAAATTTCTTCAAGTGCGGGACAAGATATTGTAGTGCTCTACCTTGGCAGTAGTTCACAAGACGTAAATGAGTAAAAACGGCTGTACATCAGTAATAAGAAGTTACAACCTTTAGTTCTAGGACTACATACTGAATTGTAATTCAGAACTGTCGCCTATCAGTTATGGCTGGTCCTAGAACAGTTGTAGCTCTTGTTTTTGAAGTGTTAATATCAAACCTTTTTTTGCACATTCTCTAATGATTAAAAAGGTTCTTTTTCAAAGAGTGCGTCCCTCTGTTATAGCAAAAATGATTATCTCTACATTGCGATGTGCGTATTACACACCTAACAATGGACAAATATCTTTTTGCTTCCAACAGGTGAAAAACCCTGAGAAATACGGATTTGAACCCAAAGTTTTACTCGACAGACTAACGGATATCTACCTTCATCTTGATTCAGAGGAGTTTACTTTCGCAGTTGCTTCAGATCAAGTGAGTTCTGATACATTTGGTGTTGTAGCTGCAGTGTTCATGTTGTAGGTAAAAGAACATGTTGGTCGCAAAGCAGTTTTTGTATGCACCCTTCTTATTTGTCATCTGTTTTGTTGTTGCGAGTCTTCTATTAATATTTGTCTAGTGCTTGCTTGAATCTTGAAAACGTTTTGGCTCGTTCAAGGGCCCTCGTCAGTCAACGTTTTCAAGATTCACGCAAGTACCAGATGAATAGGAATAGAAGAATCACAACTACAATATGAAGAAATCCACGTCTGTCTAACTAAGGATAATATTTCATCTGTTTCTTTCAGCGATCGTACAGAAAAGAATTATTCGATGATGCTTTTAGACATTTACAGCGGACAATTCTCAAGTCTGAGGTAATTGTTGACATTCAAAAATTGGTATTACCTGTGGTAGTAGTATATTTAGCTCAGTGGTAGAGCGTGCAATAAGTGGACAGGAAGTCTTTAGTTCAGTTCCAAAGTAGAACTCGGTTATCACAAGAACCTCTCACCTCCACGACTTGGGATCGTCTTTTGGGCTCAGTACGGGGACTGAAGTTTGTTGATCTCGGAGGTTTTTCATCGAATACTCTCGTTTTCTTCCCTCAAGAAAATCGACTCCCAATTTATTCCATCTGGCTGTGGGGCTGTGCTCCAAGGTTATACAAATGGCTGTAAGGCAGTTGCAATTGTGTATGTGTAGACCTGTTACCCATGCCTGTGTGTAAAGAGCGTGCCTTTAAATGCTTGCGGTCTCACCTCATTGAGTGGCACCGTCGTAAGTCAGTTCCTTGACTACCAAGAGATGATTAGCAATCCTGACTTATTGTTGCATGTTATTACAATGATGATGATGATTTTGATTCTTATGAGAAATATTGTGCAACAATTTCGTGGATAAGAAAATTGATTTAAAAATCATTTTATGATAATAAATTTTATAGTTGTTTAAATACAAACACTAGCACTATCTGTACTGAGATTAACAAACATGTTTGTTATTTGACATTTTCATTAATTTGACGGGCATATCTTGACCTGTCGTAAATAAAATGTATTTTCCCCATGTAGGATGCTCTTGCTCGATTTCAGATGTTTTCAGCTCGAGTGGAAGAGAAAGTGATCGAGAGCGCCACTATGGACGAAGATTTCGATGATGCACCTGAGGAGTTCAAAGGTAACTATTTCCGAGAAAACTACACAGAGTAATTTGCTTTATGTGTCAGCTCGGATCAGTATCATGTAATTGAAGTTCTTGAGATGAACAAAAATAACACTTTGTTTACCAAACGCTTAAAATCATATCGAAGTGAGATTCAATTTTGTTGGACCACTCTGTGAGACATGATGATATGTGTTGGAATGAATTGTGAGTCACTCTGTTAGCCATGATGATACGTGTTGGAATGAATTGGCGGGTTCGATGGAGGTGTCTTTGAATTTTTGGCCAAGCATGTTTGGACCTTCGGTGGCTAAGTGATTTGGGAACAACATTGGCGATGACAGTCTGGATAAGTGAAGGTATCTCCAGTTAATGATTTGATAATGCTTGGCGATCCGTCAAACTTTCAAAGTAATTCAAGCCCGCATCACACATTATTCGCCTCTCTGTTTGCTCTTGTCGTGCTCACTTGATGGTGGAAATCTCACATGGGTGATATGTTTAACAGTAACAGTCACTCAAAACAGAAACCAGTAGCAAAAAATATGAAAACGCAGTTTAATTTACTTATAAATCATTAGTAGTTGTCATGATTACACAGTATATTCCACTTTCTTCAAGATCCACTGATGAACACTCTGATGTCTGAGCCAGTGTTACTTCCGACCAGCGGCAAAGTGATGGACCGAGCCATAATTCTAAGGCACTTACTTAACTCGACCACAGACCCTTTCAATCGTCAGCCACTTACAGTTGAGATGCTGGAACCAGGTAGGCCATAGCGAGGAGCGAGCATTACTTAAATGAAAATGTTTACTTTATGTTTTCCCAGTGGTACCTGCTTGAGCTCTCTGAATTGATTTGTGGATAGTTGAGCGATTCATTGGCTAGTAATTTATTGAATATCGAGCGTTTGGTTCATTGATTGTTTTCTGTAAATTTGCTTCTTCACTCAACGAATAAGTAAAACAAATCATACCTCTTTTTGTTTGAACTTGAATGAGTGAATGAACTGTGGCCGTATCACGTGACTCCGATGTGTATGATGCGCGCGCACTTCATGTGCTTAACTAAGTCAGCGGACGCCGGATTCGGCTTGAACTTTTAATTTCGTCCGCTTTTTTCCCATTTATTGTACTCGAAAAGAGTTGTGTTTAATTAAAGTGCTATTTACTTGTTGGATTTATACTAAAGCAAGTATTCCCCACAGTATAGGTGACCAGCAGTACATATTTACCTCGGCAAATATCCACCGCTAGTCATCTCCATTTTGGGAAATAATTGTTAATTATCCAAGTATTTAGGGATGCGTATGTAGCTATGCCAAAAATAGAAATTCCTCCCTCTACGTGACTCAGACAAACAGAGACATGTTTGACAAAACGTTGTACACCGATCTTGTAATTATAAAGAAGCGACATTGCATTAGGGACCACTAGATTTTACGATTGCTGACCAGTTTCTTTGTCGGAGTCGTGACGTCATAGCCACGCAACACCATTAAAAAAATTGATTAATAATGCTTTGTGTGGTTTCTCTTGATAACGTAACGTAGTCAAACTTTGACAGAGCGTGGGCAGGCTGCAACTAAGAGCAATTGACAATTGTGAGAAAGATTTTTCTTCGGTTGTGCCACGTTGTGGTCATTGGTTGTAGGGGACTAAGTGTGTTAGTGTTAAGCTTCTACAGGTCAAGACTGAAAGATTCATCATTTTTTTTTACCGCTCGTCTGTTGAAAGGCTTTTGTGTAGCTCTTCTCTGCATACGATGCGAACTACAACCAATGGCCGCTCTACCAGACAAACCAACAGGTTTTCCGCCTCAGATCTTAAACCTTAAATGTAAGAGTTGCCCTCAGTTCAAGGAACTTTTAAAATGTTCTGTTATAAGTGGCTGTGCTCTCAGTAACCTGAAAGACCACTTTATCTCTTTTTCTTTACTAAAAAATGATTGTAAATATCAGAGGGCACAAATAAAGTTGTTGTTGTTGCCTTTGAAAGTAGTTAACTTTATTCTCACTTGAGACCAGATTGTTTTTTGCTTGCGGACCGCGATCCAGTGAGTAGAACCATTTCTACCGAATACAGAAATCTTTCTTAATTAATAACGTAATATGAATTTATCTTTTTGCGTTCTGTTCACGTGTAAGTATTTTTTTTTTTGTTTTAGCAACTGAACTAAAGTACCAGATTGAACAGTGGAGGAAGGAGAAGGCTCGACAGAGAAAGTCGTCAGGCTGACAAGTTTGGAGGGATATTTTTTGTTTTGTTTCGCTAGTGTTTGTATGATACAAGCTCTTTATTTGAAGTACTAAGTTCATTTTGTAACCATGCAGAATGGCAAATGATTCCCATCGAAACTTGTCGTGCAAATAGTTTTGGTATTCGACTTTTAATTTTTGTACATTTTTTGTTTTGCATTTTAGAGTTGGGTATTTGCATTTGAATTGGGCAATTTTTTTGTTGTTTTAAGAAGATAACAGCGGACAAGCATCAAGCAGTTTCGTTTACATACTGGGAATGCTAGTTCGTTTGTTATTAGAACAGATGCTGGAGTTTTTTTATTTTTGAAATACATTTCGATTGTTGAGGATGGCTTTGATAATGACATCAGTCGTCTGAAAACTGATTATGTTCAACCACTTAATATTTTCTCTCGGTAAAAGGCGTTTAGACAAATGTATGTATGATATTTATAAAAATCATTGAATTGCTGTTTAAATAATATGCAAAAAAGATTATGAAACTATAGGAAAAACAAATCAAAACAGTGTAGGAAATTGGCAACGGTTTTTATGCAGTCTTGCTTCTTGGCAACGGTTGTTGTGCCGCCTTGTTGCTTGGAAACAGTTGCTATATAGCCTTGTTGCTGTATTTTTATGTTCTTGATAACAAAACAAAAATATGTAAATAACAGTTTGAATAAATTATGGGAGACATTATTTGATATTCTGTTTTGTCATGACTTAATACAGCTGGGAAATAATTTTCGGTGAGGTGCCTGATATTTCTTTGTTAACATATCGGAAAGATTCGAGAGAGACAGAATGACTAGCAACAATCCTTTATAATCATACAAGATTACTCCATACGAGCATTACTAATTTATCCCCAAGGCGAATATGCTTGCAGAGGGCAAGAACAAAACAAAACATAGCAACCGGAGAACAAACCTTGGAGTCAAATTGAGATCGACAAATCTCAGCTTACGTTCGAAGCCCACCTTCGACCACGGGTCGGATTGACGGGAAGCGGGAATAATGTCCACTGCACCATTTTGACAAAAAAACCCAAACATTTTGACCTTCAGACACCGAGAAAACGTTTTAGTTTTTAGCCCCTCCCTTGCACTATCGTTAACTAGAACGAGCTAATTCCAAGTCATTACTTTATGACTTCCAGATTTTCCGTTTAGGCAAACTTGTGTGATTGACATCAGGTCTCTGAGAACTGTGAAAATACACGCTTTTATACGATACGTTCCCGTGTTCTGTATTTTATATCAACAAAAGTTATTGACTGCACAAACATAGCTATTTTTTGCATTCATATATAGTTTTAGTGGCATTCTCAGATGGATAAAGTGAGAATTGAGTATAAATATAAAAATGATGTCGAAGTTGGTGTGTAGATGGAAATACACGAAAGCTGCAATTTGTGAAGTACAACTTACAAGGGGTTTTATTGTGTTTCAAACTGATCAGGTTGCTTCGGTACAAAAATATAAATTCCTGACGCTTAAACTTGCAGGTTTCCACTCTACAACTCATTTTGGCAAACCTTACGTTAATTTTGTTGTTACGTATATATCTCACACAGTCAGTGGTAACTACGGTCTTTACTACAAATATCACAGGGTTACCACGGTCCTTCAAAATCCTGAAAAGTCCTGGAAATGGTGAAAAAAATCCAGGCTTGGGAAAGTTCTTGAATTTGGGTCGTGGTCCTTGGAAATTTTGGAATGGGCAAAAAATTTGTTAAAATATTTTCGACGTGAGAATGCTCCAAAACAAGAACCGCGACTCCACAGAGACTCGATTTTTGTCTTATTCAGTTATTTATTTACTAATTTATTCACTCAACTTTAATTACACAAATCCTAACACAAGTTGAAATAAAATTAACAAAATAAATGAATAAAAAAATGTAAAATTATAAGATCTGAATAATTGGGTCAGTTTGTACAGAATACGTTTACTGCCTCAATATAGCTTAAATAGTATGAAATATCATAACAATGTATTATTATTAATCAATTTAAAAGTCTCTGATGCCCATTTCTCAAACCTTGAAACAAATCTTCTAAAGCTTGTTATATACTAGTGCATTGTTAAACTGATTATTGAAAAAAAATGTGTAAAGCATTCAAGTTTTATTTGATAGAAAGGTCCTGGATTTGCTTGAAAAGGTCACAGAAAGGCCTGGATAGGTCCTTGAATTTCACATCCAGTAAATAGTGGCAACCTTGGGATACGGTGAGGAATACAATACAGCTGTCTTTGTTTCATTTACATTTTTACATTTACCACTTTATTTGTCTCATCTTGAAGGTGATTCTTACAAATTTGGTCAGCACAAGAATAAAAATAAAGCAAAGGGACTAAAAGAAAATTACAAATAGCCTTCAAATATTTTGTGCGAGGTTGAACAAACTATTTCCTCGGGAAATATGAACATTCCATTCTCTTATATTCATGTTTGGTGCGGTTGCAATTTATTTTGATGCCTAAGATAATCCCTATTTACTCTTGATAAAATTCATCAGCTACATACAGCTACTATATGTAGACTACTAACAAGGATGACAATATAAAATATCACTGCAGTCAAATTATGCAATAAAATTAATAAACAAAGTTGCTTTCTGTGAACACTGTCCATAAAATACTTGAAAATACGAATTTGATCTGTTGTAAGTTGAAATTCGTTACGCTACTGACTATATTCACATTAATCTCTCGAAACCTTATGTGATCTATGCGATGTCAATGCCATATGATAATAAGAAAAGGACAAAAATTTATAACAAAGAAAGTCATCGAGTTTCAAAACAGTCAACGTAACTAACCAAGTATGCATCAGCTAAATATAGCATTACACAGTTAGGAATGTTTTTATTTACTCGCATTCCTAAATAATCAAGCTGAAGTTTTTCTACATATACCAACCCTGATTATAAATATTTCTTTACTTGCTTCCTTCCCACAGAAAACTCCGACAGTCCATTCAGCTCGGTGACTTTAAACAATGACACGTTTACGCAGTCATGCAATACACGTCAGTATCTGCCGTGATATATCGGCCGCCTGGCAACAAATACAGCCAGCTATCAGCCGATAATTATACTTCGCCACCCACAAATAAATTATTTGGTGGTCAGCTTGTTTTTCATATTCCATGGTTCGTACGGGTCCTGTAAAGTTCAGGAAATTAATAACAATTCAAAATCCAGGTCTGGAACCAGAATTCCTGCAAAATTGGTGTCGGTTCTGGAAAATAAGTTTTTTAATGAGCAGTGAATAAAGAATTACAATTTACATATTTCTCTCACGTTTTCAACTTCATTAACACAAATGAATCAGAAAAAGACCGCAGATAACTGCAAACTTTACATTTTCAGCTGGGCATACATAAACACTGGAAGACCTTTCAAATCGATTTTTAACCACAAAAAATATATATTGCAGTTAAGAACAAAATAAGAACATTTTGAGCCTCAAATTGTTGA